>JAHFWL010001294.1:0-54793 GCA_021292165.1 Shinisaurus crocodilurus | reverse complement strand
ATGCTGGGAGTTGTAGGCCAAAAACATCGGTTGGAGAACACTGCTTTAGCAATTGATCTGAGACAGACACCCACAGTTCTGACG
Source organism: Shinisaurus crocodilurus (assembly GCA_021292165.1). Lineage (NCBI taxonomy): Eukaryota > Metazoa > Chordata > Lepidosauria > Squamata > Shinisauridae > Shinisaurus > Shinisaurus crocodilurus. The sequence continues at coordinate 54,709 of JAHFWL010001294.1, read as the reverse complement.
TTCAGACATCTTCTTAAAACTCATCTCTTTACACAGGCTTTCCCTGAAGTGTGATGCAGCCAGCAATGGTTTGTAGTAGCACACAGTAGAGTATGCAGTTCTATTGCTGATTAATTTGTATTGTGTTGTTTGTATTTTTTATATATATATTGTTGTTTTATCCCATTGTATTTTATGGTCACAATTTTGATACCTTTGTGGAAAGCGGTATATACATTTGAATAATAAATAATACCTAAATAATCACCACCGCTTATTAAGTGGTCATTGGAACAAGAAAGCTGGCTTAATTTTGTGATAAAGCATGTCAACTTAGAAAAAAAATCTGAGGGATTGGTCTGAAGCAGAATGGAAGCCCATTTCATTCCATTTTATTTACTTATTTACAAAATGTATATTCCACTCCATATTCCAATACGGAGCTGCCGGGGTGGTGTACAAGAAAAGATAAAACACATAAAGGAATAAATCAATATGTTAAAAACAAATCAATAAAACCATGGCTGGAACTAGGCTTCCTGAAATAAAAGTGTTTTCAGGAGGTGATGAGAACAATACAATGCTGGCGCCTGCCAGACCTCCAGAGGCAGGGAGTTCCAAAGAAATGGAGCCGCTACACTGAAGGCTCTTTTCCAGGTGGATTCCAATCAGTTCTTAGGTCCATATGGAACCACCAGGGACATGCAATCTGATGACCTTAGTGACCGGGCAGGTTGATAAGGGAGGAGGCGCACTCTCAGGTATTTTACAGGAAAGGGCACATTGGGTTGGATCCAACTGTTGCATGAGTGGAAGTCCACTTGCACAATGGGACTTCCACTCATGCAACGGGGCTTACCAATCCTCTTCTTCCCCCTGCAGCCCCTGCAAACCTCTGGAGTAGATTTGGGGAGCATGCTGTGAGGGAAGGGGGAATCCATTAGCAGACAGACACAGCTGGATCCAACCTGTGGATTTAGCCAAAGAAAAGCATGATTACCTTCAATTAATTTCTATAGGAGAGTGCTTAAATATAGCATGTGCTTAAATATCTCCCACTTACCTTAGTCTAAAATCCTATACACAGTTACACTTAAACAATAGGACTTACACTTGTGTAAACATACATAGGACTGAAGTCCAGGGCTAATTCATGTCCTTATGCATTTAGCTACACTGCACTTTAAAATCTGAAACCAGAATTTTAAAATATATCCTTTTAAAATATCTAAAAAAGAGGAAGTTGAAAGATGCTATAAACTCATTGGACAGCTAAGTAAGAGAGACATAGAAACCAAGTAACTTTTTTTTTCCTTTAAGAAAAAACTCATTCCTCCAATTTCTCTGTACAGAATTTTAATTTAGGTCTCTTTGTGTAGTTTCAAAGAAATTCCTTTCATCTAAAGATAAGGCAAAGAAGAAAAGTGTATTCATTGAACAAGCATCCAATTCTTGTTATTACCAGAAAGGGAGGATTAGAAAAATCTAACTAAGAAAAAAAGAGTAAACAAGATATAAGTACAGTAAATTTGCTTACATTTTCAGTGATGAAATGAACAGTAAAGCTTAGGGGGAAAAAATAAAAGAGACATAATCAGCATGATCATGTAGGTAAGAGAATGAATTAAAGGATTAAAGCTTTCTTTTCGTCTCTTTTTGATAAGTGAAGAGGTATTTTCAGATATCCTTGAACATTTTCATCATAATTAAAAAAAGAAATAAAAATGAAACAGATGGAGCCAATGTTAATTGTTGAGATGGCAGCTGAAGGCATAATATTAATTTATGGCTACTGGTAGGAACACTGTTTTAATAGAAATGTGCTTGGCTTCTTCCATAAACTTTTGATAGAGGCTTGGCTTAAACAGCCAATTCGCACAAAAACTCAGTGTTGAACATGCAGCAAGTTTAATGCAGAGCTGGCCTCCCAACATCCCATTACTCCATGATGATGTAACCTCCCCCCCCACACACACACCTTATCAGGGGCTATAATAGATCTGGCTACATGGTGATGCATGTTATCAGGGGCAGGGTTAACAGAAGCAGAATAGGTTAAAGGAAAATTATATGTTTTATTATTTATTTATTTACAACATTTGGATACTGCTCCATATCTAGACAGATTCCAGGGCAGTGAACAATAAAAAAGAAAAAAATAGATAAAAGAATAAAAACAATGCATTAAAAACAGAATAACATTAAAATCATGGCTGGTCAGCAAGGAAGGCCTCCAGGAATAAAGACATCTTCAGCAGGCACTGAGAACAACACAGTGTCAGAGCCTGCCTGACCTCCAGAGTCAGAGAGTTCCACAGAAGTGGAGTCACCACACTGAAGGCTCTGCTGGACTCCAATGAGGCCATAGGTCCACGTGGAAACACCAGGCGAATGTCCTCTGATGACCTCAGTGACTGGGCACACGCGCGCGCGCGCACACACACACACACACACACACTCACACTCCAAAAATATAACAAAATTTTAATATAAATACTAATATCTCACTTAAAATTAAAACAATTGATTAACGGTCCAAAATTCCCATCAATACATCACATACATAGGCTGTACATATTCACAATACTGATTTCCAAATGCAAGGCTACACATGTACACAGTACCAATATCCCAGATGCATTTCGACCAATCTGGTCCTCTTCAGTGGGAGAAAATCTGAAGATAAACAATTATTGCAGCCCTTACTAAGACAAAATTAACATGATATTTGAATTCCTACGTGGAACCTGAAAGCAAAATACAGAAGCTTAGAGATACCTAATATGCCATACCTAAATAGTCAAATAAATACAGACTAACAAAATAAGCAATTTACCAGCAGTTGTTATGTACAGAAACTGAGATCCACTCCATGCAACCTATAACTATACAAAAGAAAATGGGGGGAAAGACATTCACTCCTATGTTCTGAAACATAAAGAAATAAACAACCTTGTATTAATTTTTAGTAATCTCCCACGTATATCTAACAAATGACTAAACCATGATGTAAAAATTAGTACAAAGAACCCAGAGAGCAACCCACAATAAAAAAACAAAACTAGAGCATCCTTACCAAAAATGACTAATTCCTTCCACCCAAAGCAACCATTTAACATAAGCAAAATAAACAAACTTGTTGTTCTAAAAAGTTTTTAGAATGCTAACACACCAACTAACTCCCAGAGATGCCAGACTGCTATATAAAGGCCCTAATCAGAACTCAGTGCAGTTGTGTTATCAGTTCAGCTTGGAAGAAATGTCCATAATTATCTATTGCTGAGTAAGTTGCTCTCAACGTCCAAAAAACAGGGGAAGCATTAAAGAAACATCCATCCCACTATGGGTAGAAGGTAAACTGCTGTTCATAACTAATACAACAATTATTCTGTTCTCAAACACATATGAAACAAAAATCAACAGATCAAAAAAATAAAAATAAAAATAAAACAATGGCAAGTTATAAATACAACACAATACAGAACAATACAGATGGAGGTTATACAAGTCTGGCATCCAGTTACACTCTTCATTCAGCCCATAAGGCTGCATTGTCTTTAAAGTATGAATCCAGAAGATTTCTCTCCTTCTCAGTTGGAGATATAGCCTTGACTCATATCCTTGAATTGTTTCAATTGTCCAGAACTTTAGGTCATTTCCATCATGCCCCATGTTACTGAAGTGTTTCACCATGGGAGCCTGGAGCCTTCTGGAATGGATGCAGCTCTTGTGTTTGCAAATCGTAATCCTGATAGCTCTGGTGGTCATACTGGTATATAGCAGATTGCAAGGACATTTAACAGCATACTGTAGATGACTCCTTTAGTATTACAGTTGACGGATTCCTTAATGTAATGATGCTGATTGTCAGAAGGGTTTCTAACCTGCTTAAGTTTAATGCAATTCCCACACATGCTACAGTGGCCACATGGGTAATTACCAGTGATGCTTCCCCCACCTATACTGGAAGATACCAAAGTTGGAGAAGCCTTTAAAGTCCTGTGAACCAATTACTCTCTCAAATTACCTGCATGTTTGTAAGCAAACACAGGGTTGTCTCTGCACCATGGGCTTTCTGCCAGAAGATGCCAATGTTTGCAAACCACAGTCTGATTTGTCTTGTATATCCATCATATGTTAGGGGTACTGTAAACCTTTCCTGAATTCTTGCTTTTGCTTAGTCTCTAATAACATTGTTCTATCTATGTTTTTAACTTATAGAATGCTTGTTTCAAAACCGTGGAAGGATAGCCCCTTCGCTTAAGCTGTTTTGTAAGAATTTTAGCCTGTCTGGGGGAAACCCCCCCTATTATTACTGCAATTCCTATGCAGCCTCATCATCTGAGAGTATGGTAAATTCCCTTTTTGAATAACCAGGGTGGAAGCTGTCATGTGCCAGGAAAGAATTGGCATCAGTGGGTTTCCTATACCCACCTGTGTGAATTCTGTAGTCTTCTATTCTTACCTCTACATCCAAAATGTTGATCTTATGATGGTCATAATTAACCTCAGATTTGATCTAATTGTGTAAACTGCTGACATATTGTCCAAATTCCTTTAGTTTTTCTTCCAAACCAAATATATGATATAATGAATATATCACCCAGAAATCTCTTATACATAGAAATGTATTTCAAGAATTCATTATTGGCAATTGGAACATGTTGCTGTTCGCACAGATCCATAAACAGGTTGTCTAGCTCTGGGGCAAATCTACACCCTATAGCCATACCAGATATTTGCCAATAGAACTTACCTTCAAATTGAAAGATTTTTTTCCCCCTCAGAGACAATTCAGGTAGAGAACAAATGAAACCATAGAGGGGAAAGATCCAACTGTTCTTTTATTCAAAGTACATTCAATGACCTCCATCACTTGTGTTTGAGGGATGTTGGTACACAAGGAAACTACATCCATGGTGACCAACCACACTGATTCCCCCTCTATATCAATATCATTAATAAACTGCAAAAAATGCATTGTATCCCCCAAATACGAACTTATTAATGGAACAAACAGCTTCAAGAAATGGTTGACAAATGCAGAAGGAGGTTCCAACATAGAACCACACGCTGAAATGATGGAGTGGCCTGGTACAGGGAACATATTTTGTGGATCTTGGGGAAGAGATAAAATTGCGGAATGTTCTCCTCTGTTTCTAACAAAGTAGATCTGGATATCTGAGCCTATCAACCTGTCATCCAATATATTCACAATATCCTTTTTTATTCTATCTGTGGGAGTTTCCTTGCATTTCTCATTAAACCTGTAATTTTCCAATTATCTATATGCTTCTTTTACATAGTCCTCCTTTCCATAATTAGTTTGAAACTGATGCTTTGACATTTTGCTAATTCCTTAATGCCATTCTTTTCCTGGTCAGATTGTACCATGGAGAGACTGGGTTTTTGTTTTTCAATTTATGTACTTTCCTTAATGCCACAGATACTGGTATCCTAGGATTTTTCAAAACTGGATTGAAAGTTGATTTTGGTTTAAATGGCAATATTGGCTTCTCCACCCAAGTCTCTTCATGAAAAAAAAAAATCTGTAAGTTTTATCATCCTAAAAATGTTGTTTAAGTTCTATCATTAATGTGAAGGGATTGTGTTTGAGAGTAGAGCCAAAGGGAAGTCCTTTCTGAGTACACTAAGTTCACATGCACTTTAGAACCCTACTAGATAAATTCACCTCAATTGGGTTTTTAGGATTTTCCTTCTGTATGTTCTGTTTTCAGTAATTTAACTGGCTTTAAATATCAGCAAAAAGTAAACACATGGTAGGAAGATTTAGTTAGCAGAGCAGCTAATAGAGTGGTCCCATAGCCCCTAGACCAGTGTTCTCCAACCTTGGGTCCCCAGATGTTTTTGCCTACAACTCCCAGCATGCCCCAGACAGCATAGCTGGCTGGGGCATGCTGGGAGTTGTAGGCCAAAAACATCTGGGGACCCAAGGTTGGAGAACACTGCCCTAGACAGATTCTAGAGTGCCATACGATTATTCGGAGACCCAGCTCTGAGTTCAGAAAACAGTTCTGACCTCAGAGAGCTGGGACTCTGTGCTAGGAGAGCCCTCCCCACTCCCATAGCCAGCACAGAAAGAACTGTGCTGGCTGTGTCTCTGAGGTCATAAAAGCGACCTCAGAGTGGAGGTAAAGGGGGCATTCTGGCGGGTGGGGAGGAGAGGAGACTGGGTCTGCCAGGATACAACATATCCTGGTGGCCTTGCCTCCTTCCCTCCCCCATCTGAAGTGCCTTAGCTAGATTTTATTTATTTATTTATTTATTTATTTATTTATTATATTTTATACCCCGCCTTTTTTCCTGCAAGGAACCCAAGGCGGCTTACATAATCCTCCTCCTCCCCCTCCTCCCCCTCCTCCTCCTCCTCCTCCTCCTCCTCTCCATTTTATCCTCACAACAACCCTGTGAGGTAGCTTAGGCTGAGAGTCAGTGGCTGGCCCAGTGAGTTTCATGGCTGAGTGGGAAATAGAACCCGGATCTCCGGAGTCCCAGTCCAACACTCTCACCACTACGCCACACTAGCTCTCCGAAATTGGCCATCTAACTGAGTTTCAGGGCAGGAGGAGCATGGAGGCAATCTTTGCCTCTGGGCTCCTTCTGTCCTCCATAGGATGCCCGTAACCCTCCAATTTTAGAGGCTTATGGGCATCCCCATTGGATTGCGCCCTAAAAGCATGAGTTATGAACTGAATCTCTATGGTTCAAATCTTGGCTTAGTGAACTCGTTGAGTGACCTTAGGCAAGCTTTTAACTTTCACCCTTCTTGCTCATATAGGGAATAAAATTGGCCCTCATTACAGGGGTATTTAGGAGTCATGGAAGCATGAATGTGAAACACTTTGAAAATTTAGATAAAGCACTGCATAAACGTAACACTGAGAAGTACTTAAATAAGCCTAAGGGACACTTACACGTGTCCTGTGGGAATTCTGATTTCCCTACCCATCTGAACACCAGATACCAGCTTCTTCCCACACGATATCATAGTCTGCCTTTGAAACTCCTTCAGTTTCAAAAGTGTTTGCCATAAAGCATATTTGGAGGAGCAGAGGAACAGAAATCAGAAGCCTCCTTGGATACGCAGAACTAGTTGTACAGTACTTTGGATCCTGGTCTAAGGTTTATATACAATTATAAGATTCTACAAAGGACTTAGCATTAGCAAAGGAAATCAGAGCACTGGCAAAAGGAAATCACTCTGTACAGAGGCAAAAACAACATATGACGTACTGTTTACTTCTAGACCTTTATTTGCCGGGGGGGGGGGGCGTTATTTGTTTTGTTTCTCTCTCCTATAGCTGAAGAGACAAGCTGCTATTTAACTCCGAAAACAGCTTCTCTCTTTAACAGCCAGAGCTGCTTGACAAAAATAATTTTAAAACTCCCTCTAGGTTTGCATACAGTTCTCCTGAACGTGTGCATACAAGTCCTTCAGCTACTGATGGTCTTTATATGTATTGTTTTTTTAATGTGTGTGTATAGCTTATGAATGCTATCACATTTATTCTCTCCATTGTTTCTTCCTACAAAGTTTTTAATGCAGGTTGTAACATAATGAGAGAACAAATGCACTCAATGGGGATATTATACTATAAAATGGCAGGATGTTCGAGATATGCTTCCTACTCCTGCCTGATTTGTAATGGATCATGTGCTTGTGTATGTGTGTGTAAGTAAGCCCTTGCGTCTAATATGAAAGGAGTGGAGAGAAAATTTAAAATACCCTTGAGGACTCCACTGGGTTTTGGACATGGAAATGACAAACGTGCTCCATCTGTCCAGAAGTAACGATAATGTGGACTTCTAAAGGATCAAACAGTGAACAAAGTAAGCAACATCATTAAGATAAGTAGGAGGCAGTTGGTGTGCTGCAAAGGAGGACAAAGGTGGAGCTTGACACTACAGGCTTTATAATTAAAAGGACATAAGGAATGATTTATTAAGGCCAATAAGTTGGCAAAAGAAGGGACGAAGCAGCAGTAAAGAAGTCAAAACAAGGATATAAAGTGTGTCAACTGAGCACAATGGAGATGATGATGGATCTCTTCTACCTCTTACTATGTGATTGTATCAAATCAAAACAGTTCCCCCCTAACCAAACCCAGTATTTGAGTTTCCACTTAATATATAGGGCTTTAAAGGGAAGCACCAAAGCTTGGAATTGCACTCACAAACGGACTAGTAGTCACTGAAGTTCTTTAAGCACTGGCATAAGATGTTCAAGATGACCAGAAACAATTGGTAGCTGTGCTGAACCAGCTGTAGTTTCTGAAGTCTTCAAAGGTAGTCCCATCATGGACTATGGTAGTCCCATAGTTTGTCTGTTAATTGTGGTATTGTACTTGGTTTTAATGTTCTTATAAATGTTTTATTTTAATGCATCTTCTTTGTAAAACACTTACATGTATTTTTAAAATATGGTAAGCAGGATATAAATCTATTAAATAAATAAAATAAATAATAGTCAGTCCTAGATGTTTCCAGGACATGGATGACTGTAGTTGGCATTACATTAGTAGAAGAAACTGGGCACTCAGACACCATAAGGAAGACATACACTCCAGATCACTGGAAAAGATGTGGACACAGACCAGCATTTAACTTTATTTATATAAAAATCTTATTTGCATGTAACCATTTAAAATACCTCCACCTTCCAGTGTAGGCACCTATTTTTCAAGATGAAGGCTAGGATCCTCCAGTTCTGCTATTCAGCTTGAACACTTGCCCTACCCTGGGTCCAAGCACAGGAACAGTCTTAAACTGATATTTATTCTCCACTGCCCACACATCTATTTTTTTGTGCAGAGGAGGCCCTCTAACTGTCATCAGCCCCAAACTGGTAAGAAGAACTTAAGGGTTTGGCTCCCTTCCCTAGGTTGCCCCTCAAGCCAGGTAACTGGTTTTGGTGAGTCTCCCTTCACCACTCCAGTGTCTCAAGGTGCTCACCAATATACCTCCTACCTACCCCCCCACACTAGAACCTGCCAGTTGTTGTGACCTATTTAACATATTTGAAACCCCATTTCGAGAGGATACACCTTTCCTCCATTTCCCATGCATCCAGGTTAGACCTCTATGATGTGCTCTATGTGGGCCTGTCTTTGTAGATGGTTCAGAAACTTCAACTAGTGCAGAATGCAGCTGCCCCAGTGTTGATGGTTATAGGGCAGTCAGAGTATATGACACCAATATTGCACCAGTTGTTGCCAGTGTATTTCTGGGCCCAATTCAAAGTGCTGGTTTCACCTTTAAAGCCCTAAATGGTTTGGGACCAGGTTATTTAAGGGCCAGCTATACCCATAGCAATCTCTCTATGCTTTAAGTTTATCCTTGGAGACTCCCAGGTAAGCGTGTATAGGATTGCAGCCTAATTTGCTTTTTTAGCAATCACTTTTTAATATTAAATAATAGGGATCCCTGGTTTACGTTAAATAAAGTTGGTGCTTCAAAGTGAAATCATATACATGTCAACTCAGAACTAAGTGTCACTGAGTTCAATTGGCGGACTGCAATCTAATGCTACCATTATGCTTATCATTGTTGGAAATGTGCTAAGCATCACTTACAGGCATGAGTTTTAATGTTGTAGCTCTTTTCAAGTTCTAAAAGGAAGTTTTAAAGAGATTATGTTTCTATATAGACCCAAACCTAAGGATAAGTAAGCTAAGACATCAAATAGAAGGAAGTCTAAAGTAGAAGATCTGAAGGTAATATATTTCTATGGCCATAAGACATCATTTATGCTGCAGTCTATGCTGCATAGGTTTTTTGGGTTTTTTTTAAACCCTCAATTTTGGAATCACTTTGACTTGATATCATAGTAGGGCTAAGCGGTTATTTAGATACACACCAGTTTTGGCAGAGGGAAATGGGAATTAATCTCTACACTGCTGTATATAATTTTGTGCTGCCACTTTCATGTACATTAAATACATTTCATGCATACTATGCCATTTTGCTTGTGATTGTCCCTGGAAGCACACTGGAAAGAACAAGAAATGATTACCAGGTTTGCAGTACAGTAATGGGGTAATAGGAGATTCCCTACAAGCACATTTAATGTCCTGACACCCATATACTATTTCTCATTTTCTTAACTTACCTGAAGTGTACATGAAGGAATGTATGTCATAAAACTTTTGCTATATTGTTTTGCCATCTCCTCCTGTTGGTGATACGTAAGTGGCCATCCTTTACAACATGGGTCCTTCCCACCACACTACTTCATCAGGAGCCCTGAACTAATGCTGGGGAAGCCTGTGACATGGCTTCTTCCCGCTACAGCATAATCTCTATGATAAACTGGGACAGCACTGGCATGTGAAGGAACTGAATCATTGACTTGAGTACACTGTAAGTTTGCCAACTGATCAGATCAAACAAACATTGCCATTTCTAATTTTTTCCCCCCATCTTGGCAATAGGCTCTTCCTGGGCAAGCAGGAATGCTGAGCTCTGCTTCCCGTCTCTACTGTGGGACCTACTCTGGGCTCCACCCAGGCCCCGCGCATGTACCGGAATGTTTTATTTCAGGAGTTGAAATGGGAGAAGTCTGAAGTAGGGCTGTCAACAGTGCAAAGAAAATAAACAAATAGCATGGCCATGTTTGTTTGTTTGATCTGATTAGTCCCATAGTAGAGGCAGGAGGCAAAGCTCAGCATGGCATGGGAAGTGCACACAGGCTGCATTGGCTCCTGACCTTCTATGCCATCAGAAGGGGGGCATACTTTTTAAAATGCAAAACTGCACATGCCCAGAGTATTATTATTTTTAAATAGAGTTGGCAAGCAGTTGTTGTTCTACAGAACCTCTTTTAGCCCCAGCAACTAATCCCATTTCAGAAAAGCTCTTGGGACCTGAATTCCAGAGATGGGCTGGGTTGATGGGCGGGGTTGATGGGCAGGCCAGTGGCAAAAGGGGCAGGGCCAAAAACACCCCAAATACCAACATATTTTAGCTTAAAGCTCTTACTGCCAGTCACAAAGACTTAGGTGAGGCATGTCAGAGGTTTAGAATGAGAGCCAGGAAATCAAGAAAGGATTGGTGAGCAGGGGAGTGGGGTGAGGCCAGGAGAAGGGTGTGGGGACCTCTGGGGAGACCCTGAGACTGGGGCCTCAGGGGGGCTGGGTTTAACAGAACAGGAACGCAGAAGCAGTTTTAAAGCATAGAAAGGTGGTGCGGTGGTGGTGGACCACTGGTGGGAGAAAAATGATAGTCACGTGCCTCCTTCACAAGTGCAGTGATGCACATGGCCATCTAAAGCCCCACCTCCCACCCATAAGGCCAGGAGGTCCAGTGTCTAAAATTACCTATCTGCATCACTGGTCCCACTGTGTTGAATGGGAGTTGCTCTCCTAATCCATGGGCAAAGGTTTATAGCAGTGTTCTCCAACCTTGGGTCTCCAGATGTTTTTGGCCTACAACTCCCAGCATGCCCCAGCCAGCTATGCTGGCTGGGGCATGCTGGGAGTTGTAGGCCAAAACATCTGGGGACCCAAGGTTGGAGAACACTAGTTTATAGCCTTAGCCTCACACAAGTGGCCTGCGTAGCTCAAAGGAGTTCTTGAAATTATTTTTTAAAAAACAAAAACATTTGAACAGCAGACCCTTATGCCTCATCCCAAACAGGTTCTGGACTATCCTCAGCAATGGCAATGTGCCATCTGGGGGCTGGTGGGTATGCAATGTCAGTGGTAGGGTCAGCAGATGCATGCATCTGGTAAGGCAAGGCATATTTACTGGGAGGGTGTGGGGAAGGAAACAAATGAATAGGCCTAATGTACGGTATAATATCTTATTCATTGATTTCATAGATCATAGAGCTGGAAGGGGCCTACAAAGCCGTTGAGTCCAACCCCCTGCTCAATGCAGGAAACTAGAGGAGGGGTCTCCCATCCAAGTAATAACCAGGCCTGACCCTGCTTAGCTTTCCACGCTCAGACAAGCTGAGCCAGCGTGAGCCACATACCATTGGAAACAAGCCAACAGCAACTTCTGCATGTGTCAATTGAATAGGAGCTGCACTGGAGCACTTCTGCGCTCCTCTAATTTGTGCTCATTGGATTTATTGTGACCCTTCTTAGTTATCCCTCCCTCCCACCCACCCCTCACTCCTTCTCCCTCTATTTCTGTTTTAGGTGGATCCTACTTAACTGTGTAGCAGGGGCCAAAAACTAGATTAATGGTTGAAATATATATATATAATAATTCTCTTGACTCTCAAATTTGCTATTAGTCAGCTGCACAGCTGTGAATCACTGGTTGTGAAAGCACATCCCTAGATCGTTATAGTGTATTTTGGCTCTTCTTATTGGCTGTTTTCCAGCTGTTTTTCTAGTGTTCCCAGTTTATAAAGGGCCAATCTATGTGACAACATTTCATTCAATGTCGTTATCATTTTTTTAAAAAATGAGATTAATAGTTTTTTATTTGTTGCCAGTGAGGAAATGAAGTATTTTACTTAGCAGAGAGGAAAAAGTGAGTATTAATTATTTAAAAGGAAGTCCAATAAATATTACGCAACAATCCACAGCACATAACACAGAGCACACACATGATATTCTTTCACTTGTACAAATTACATCACCGTTCTCTTTAAAACTTTCCAGTTGTGTCACAATCTGATTGAAGCCAGACCTCTCACAATCTGATTCTAGTTAGTTCCTGGCCTGCTGCATTTTTTTTTTTTTTTTAAGTATTAAATGTTTAACTTTAAGTTCTTCCAGAATTTCTGTTAATATTTTTTTTCTGTTACGAACACAATGGGTAGAATGCAATGGTGTTTGCAGGACTGCTAAAGGGTATTTTCACCGACTCCCAATCCCAAACAATGTTTTAGGATTTGCAACCATCATGTGGTAATGTGGGCATATAAATCTCTGGCTACATCAGCTCCCACAGACCAAGCTTTTTCAACATATATGAGCCATACTGCTTAATTGACCCAAAAAGTCAACTGAGGTAAGCTTATCACATCAAACTTGTTATATGGAAATACCATAACATAATCTAGGGGTGGGGTGTGGGGAATAACATGTTTGAAAAATGATGGCATGTCCAGAAAAGAAGTCACAAATCTAGGGGTAACAAAATCCTTGGTATACACAGTAATAATTGCTTCCCCAGAGGTCCACAAACTGTGGTTAACCTTGGCATCCAACCATTATTTCTACTAGCTGGTAGGAATATATGCTTTCCATTGAGCAATTGCAGTCTCTCTCTCACACATAGAATTAAAGAGAAACTCCTCAGAGAGCCTGAGTTTCCACACTGTACACAGCTAAAGGACACAGTCTCCCTCACCAAAAAGATGACAGCCCTGGTTTGTCCAGCAGCTCTTCATAAAAACACTGCAACTTCCCTATGTCTTATGCACACACCCTGTTCTTTGCACCCACCCCATGTGTGCCGGTGCCTGAGGCACCTCTTCATTTGTAGCTGCATATATGCACTGTTGCAGATAGGGATATGCAAATCAGCAAAACCTGAGCTCGCTGAAATTCTCTGAATTTTGTCTCAAAGCTCATTCTGACTTGAGTCTGTGACTGGGTTCTCACACACAACAACACATCGTGGGCCTGCAACATATGATGGGTTGTCATGCTGTACGAACCCAGACCAATTCCCTCAGGGTGGCTTGTTTGAGGGCAACAAGCCACCCTGACAACTGATGGGTTGTTGTAGGGGTTGTTGTACTCAAGATGGGTTGTCATGTCATCCAAACCCTGGTGACTGACCCCGTCATGGGTACCAAGAACTGGCTAGTGAACTGCTTGGTAAGAGTGGCAAAAAAAACATTCTTCTCTTGCCAAGCTCGCCCGGGCTACCGCCAGTGCCAGCCACCTCACAAGTGTACAAGTGGCACTTTGGAGCAACTGGCACTGGCTGGGTGTCTCCCACCACAATCACAAGCCATTTATGGCCTGCTGTCTAAAGGCAAGCTGTCAAGGGAAAGCAAAGGTGCAAGTGATCTTTGCTCACAAAATGGGGGTGGTGAGATGTATAACCCCTTTGCAGCAAGATCCTTACCTCCCCCCCTTTTTTTTCTTTTTTACCCTGACAGTCATCGGGGTGATGTGCAATTTGCACTTTTTTCCTGAGATTCTAGCTGTTTGGGAAAGTGCATCAAAAGTGCATCGAACTCCCTTTTCTGGGGAAAAGTATTGACAGCTAGCTGTCAAAACTCTGGGTCCTCTTTAAGATGAGGTTTTGACAGGGAAATGGGTTCTCTCTTCTTCTTTTTTTAATGGGACATATACAGTCATATGTCCCAGTCAAAAACCACCATTGGCCTATCACCCCACCCCCAACATTGCCTAACTGTGGGTCTCATTTTTCCACACTCGCGCAACTGCACTCCTGCGCAGCTGCGCAAGTGTGGCTAAACAAATTTAAAAAATTAAAGAAATATTTGCCAACCACTGACAGCCCCTCCAAGGTGCCACTTGAAGGGGCTGTCAGTGGCTGTCAAAACAGAAATTGTGTAGGCTGGCTGTCAAACTGGATTTTACAATCTCCGGGGGGGGGGAGGGTAAAGGGACAAAAAGCCTCAGAAAGCCAAAACTGGTTTGTGATCACGGTGGGGAGGGAGAGACAAGTCGGTCCTGTCAACGGTGTCCCCTGGGATACCCGCAGGAGGACCAAGGGGGGAAGGAGGGGGAGGGAGGGGGTGAGCAACCTACGGTGAGCCTGATGGTCTCTTGGACACATGGGTTGTTTGCAGAACAACCAAGCCACCGTGGCTTATTGCCAGGGTGGGTTGTCATGACGTGCGAGCTCATCCTGTCTCAAATTACAGTACTTTGTTTTCTTTTTCTTTTCATATAAAAATCCGTGTATATTTCTGTGCATATTTTTCCAAATGTACACATCGGTTGTGTGCATTTTTGAAATGTATGCATTCTTTCCTCATGATTAAAGTGTATTTGTGCACATGTTTGAAATGTACTCATTTTGAGATGGACACATGCTGTCAAATGCTTTTTTTTTTTTTTTTTGGCCCGTGAATCGCATTGCAAGCCCAGAAATGTACAGACTTTGACCAAAGATTGTGTCTGAGTCTGTGTTTGGTCTGGAAGGTGTGAACTGGCTAAAATCCCGATCAAAAATGAACTGAAATGAGTATCTCATAATCCCTAGTTGCAGAGGACAAGTCTGAGAAAACAAGTGGGGGCTGGGGAAGGGAGGAGTCCATTGAAGCAGAGAGGAAGCTGCAGGAAAGGACACAGGAAAGGACACATGTAGAAGCAAGTGAAGCCGCAGGAAAGGAAACATGTGGAAGCAAGTGATAAAAAGGGGTTGAAATGGCACAGCTACTCCCCCACTCTCTCAATCAACTGGAGGACCACAGGGGCATAGCAGGATTTACGGCACAGTGGCAGAGGCTGAGCTGGCAGCTGACATGTTGTTACCCAAATAATTAGACCCCCTTAATCAAGAGATTTCACAGCTTGCAAAAAAACAAACAACATTTAATTAACTGATTGACCCTCCATACTTCCTAACTCTCCCTTCTTAGTCTGGTCTCTTTCCTTAAAAAGGCCTTCTCTTCTTCAGACCCCAGAACCAGCAGAGTTTACCTGCTCAATAAGAAAAGTGTCAGTAGTCCATGTGTTTTTAAAGGCAAAATACAACAACTACTTCTTGTTGGATACTGTTCTCCAGTTCTGATCAGCAGAATTAAATTAATGGACGCCATGGTGTCTGTGGCAACCGTATTTTATAACTGCTGTTCCACACACCCCGCCGCCGCCAAAACAAGCACAGTCTACAAAATGTGTGGAATATTCCGCTTATGAAAACCACAGAGCCAGCATTTAGTCCCCCCACAAATTGTAGATCTTTTTTCAGTCTCCACAGAGCACAGTAACCATGTGTCAAGGTCTTATGTTCATTCCCCCATGTTGTTAACCTGAAGGGCTATCTCCATGGCAGCTTTCTCCACATGCCTTAATATTTCAGCCCACTGTATTAACCTTCCTTTTGTATTTTCTCTTGTCTTCCCAGATATTATGCATAATTCTGTAAAGTAATTATTTTTTCAAATTGCCAAATGTATGGTGGTTGGTTTTTTTTATATATTTTTTTTTAACTTAAATAAAAAGATGTGTGGAATAAAGTAAAAAGGAGGGTTAGAATGTAGGGTGACTGAGGAAATGTGAATATGTATATAAGAGGACAGAGGATGAAAAGGGAGGTTACTGAAAGTTCAATTAAAATGTCAACCCAGTGTGGAGCTCCTGTGAAAAAGGCAAATTCCATGTTGGGCATAACTAGAAAAGGAATTGAAAATAAAAATAACTGCCAATACTTTGCTGCCCTTATACAAATCTATGGTGTGACCACACTTGGCATACTGTGTACAGTTCTGGTCACTGCACCTCTAAAAGGATATTGTAGGGTTGGAAAGGTGGCAGAAAAGGGCAACCAAAATGATCAAGGGGCTGGAGCAACTCCCCTATGAGGAAAAACATCTGGGATTGTTTAGCTTAGAAAAATGGCAAGTGCAGAGAGAAATGATAGAAGTGTACAAAAATATGCATGGTGTGGAAAGGCAGAGTTTTTTCTCCCTCTCTCATAATACTAGAATTTGGGGTCATCCCATGAAGCTGATTGGTGGGGGATTCAAGAGAGATAAAAGGAAGAACTTCTTCATACCTCATAGAACTATGGAATTTGCTACAAGGTGTAGTGATGGCCACCAACTTGGATGGCTTTAAAATGGAGATTAGACAAATTCATGCAGGATAAGGCTATCAATGGCTACTAGTTGTGATGGCTATATATCACCTTGGAGGAAATATGCTTCTGTGTACCAGTTGCTGGGGAACATGGGCGGGAGGGTGCTGTTGCAGTCATGTCCTGCTTGTGGGCTTCCCACAGGCAGCTGGTTGGCTGCTGTGTGAACAGAATGCTGGACTAGATGGACCCTTGGTCTGATCCAGCAGGGCTCTTCTTATGTTCCTACTGAGAGCTAAAAGGAAAGTTATTGAGGGAGAGGTGGCTAGTGAATACTATAATTTATAAATTTCTGATCTGCTTAATTTGGAGCAACAGCTAATTTCATTCTGATAGTTCAGTATAATAATCTAGGGTGTGTGTGTGTGTGTGCACGCGTGCGTGCGTGTATGAGAAAGTGCATTTTTGGAGGAAAACATATTGCCTGAATTTCAACTTAGTAGAAGAAAAGCATGCAATAAACAACAGGCAGTGAGGGTGGAGGAAAGATCGCCCAGGTATGCCACAAGCCAATGTCAGTCTGAAGGTTTATACATTGTATTCTGGAGCAAAGAACAGGCCTGGGTTTGGGAGAGTGTGATAAACTCTAAGTGATTCAGCAGAGTGCTGAACAGCAGTAAAAAAGCAAACCAAATTACAGGAAGCATACAGCGGTGACAAGCATTAATAGTGCCATTATCTCGAGATAATGCTGCACTGATAAAATATTTTACCATGGCCAGGGTCATTATTTCCTGGGGAGAGATGGGCCTCGATATGCAACAGTCTATCACAAAATCTCAAGGGAAGCTACACAAGATCTCTTGATGTATGAAATGCATGAGCTCTGCCACCATAACTGAAGGGAATATAATTTAGAGGGCATTATTCCGCTGCAGTGGAAAGAGGCGAGGCAGCTTGCTCACTTCAAGATTGCAGCAGTCTCAATCACTTCTGTTTTATCTGATGATACATTACAGATACATCTATTATGGAAGAAGGAGGCAGCCAAAGGCACATCTACACAGCTTCTGGGGAAATGTGAATATGTATATGAGAGGACGGAGGATGAAAAGGAAAGTTACCACTGCTGAGGTTATGCAAGAGTTGTTTTGTATGAGAGAGCCAGGAGACAGGGAGCCCAGTCAAAACTGCACCTGTTCCTCGTTCAGCTGAGAGTTGCCTCTTCTGTTGCCTCTTCTCCATGTTCAAAGGATCTAAGCATTCCCCGTGTGTGTGGGCAGGATTTCTTTTTTATTGAGTTCAATAATTTAACATTCAGGTTTTTTCTTTCTGCTCTGTTGCCCTGGGACTGTTTATGTGGTCCATTTTTTATTGTGAATCCTTGAATGGACATGAATCCATCCATACAATTAAATTGCCCTTAGGATACAATGGGATATACGTCCAAATGAAATTTAGAGCTGTGTGCAAATGGCCTCGCTGAATTCTCCACCCTATTTGTACTTGTGGGCAGAGAAATTGGGGGAACAATTTCACTACATTTCTCGGGCGGGGTGGGGGGGAGAGAAACTTCTCAATAGTTTCTCATAGGTAGGGCTCACCATTGGCAGGGCTTGCAGCACAACCTCTTTCTCCCCCCCCCCCCGGTTTTCCTTTTTTGCACTGCCACTGCAAGTGGCAACAGCATCAACTGTGTTGGCAGCCTAGACCCCATTTTGCATTCCCTACAATGCAGGTATGATGGGGGCAGCATTGTATCCAGCGCCAGGGAAGAGGTGAGGCCAGTGCTGTGCCAAAATCTTTCCTTCAGTTTCCTGAAACTTTTCTTCTCTCCTTTCTTCTTCCTTTCTAAAAGAGGCTTTCATTTTTTCTGCCTGATTCTCAGGGCATTTCATAGGTTATTTTGAATTCATTTTGGTGGTGTATTTGAGCTTAATCACTATGAGGTGGCCAAAGGTGCTGCGTGTGTGTGTGTGTTTTCTTTCTGTTACACATTTCTCCATTGCTTTGCAGCCTTCTAGGCTCCCTGAGCTCCCTGATCTGAAAAAGCCCTATGGCAGTGTTCTCCAACCTTGGGTCCCCAGATGTTTTTGGCCTACAACTCCCAGCATGCCCCAGTCAGCTATGCTGGCTAGGGCATGCTGGGAGTTGTAGGCCAAAAATATCTGGGGACCCAAGGTTGGAGAACATTGCCCTATGGGATGAATAACCCAATGATGTCTTCCCCCAGACTTTAATTGAAATGTGGGATGGGAAGTCAAGAAGGCCACTGGCAGCCAGAGAGATGATTGTACAATGAAAGACAGGATACTTGCACACACTCCTTCTCCACCTCCTAAATAAGGTAAGCTCAAGAACCCCAAACCCAACCTATCAGAATTTCCCCAATACTGTCTTCTCCTTTGAATTTCTTTTCAAAAGCAATTTCTTTTCTATCAAATTGAATGAGAATGGTAAAAAAAAAGTGGAAGAAAGTTAGGTACCACGCTAAAACTAATACATCCATATTGGGGATGTTGCTGAAGTTCATCCACTTCATAATGCTTGGGCCTTTTTTCCCCAGCTGTCACCAGGCAGTAGTCATTCCATAAGGCTGAAGAAGATGGAGAGGTGGGAAGCAAGACAATTCCTTCAGTTCTGTTGAGAGGCCAGCCACACAGATCTTGTCTGAATGGGGCCAACTCCAAACTGAGAAGAAGAGAGTAAACCAATCATGAATACAAACTTACATATGTATGTGATACAGAACAAGAGCTAAATATGGTACACAAAATGGAAAAGATAGTTCCACTCAAAGATTGCAATTACTCCAAAGTATCTGAATTAGGTCATATTAGAATTCATTTAGCAGCAAAAGCTGCAGGTTTTTCCTGCCCTACAAAACTTTGAGAAATAATGATTGTCTATTTTGGCACTAAATTGAGACCTAAACTATTAACACTACTTGAGTGTTTGGATTGAAAGAATAGCAAATGCATCTCTTTGAAATCAATTTGCTGTAATAAACTACTAAACACTTCAGTACCTTGCTCAGCTGTCTGACTTGTTAATATGTTTATAATTTGTTAACATAGCAGAGCAAATGCTCCTTCACAACAATGTGATTTCTCAGGAAATGGGCTTATAAGAAAAAGGCAGACTAACAGGGCAATCCTAGACAGGTCTACTCAGAATTAAGTCCCATTGAGTTCAATGGGGCTTACACCCAGGGAAGTGGGTATATGATTGCAGGGTTATTTAATGTTTTGTAATTATCTTCTCTTGCTTTACATTTGTCAGCCTTAACTCAGTTGCTTCAGGTCCCAAGCCTGAAGCCCCAAGGCTGCTCATGGAACAGGTTCAGATTGTTTGAAGAGAGGCTCCAATTTTCTTTGAAGTTGGAATCTGAGCTGTGAAGCTGAAATCTGAGCCTCAAGCTAATTTTGGTAATCTCTGATCCAAACATCTGAGTAAATTAATTTTGTATGTTCTAGAAAGCATTGTTTTTGCTGATGCTAAAGTGAGGAAGGGACCTGAAACTGACAAAGAGGACTGAGAATTCTCTGTGAGCTTAGAAAGCTGAAAAAACAAACAAGGAAAAAACCATGGGGGGAGGAAGAATGGAATGGGGCATCCCAGAAGAGGGCATGGATCACTGGAACCTTGAGCAGGAGCACTCCAGAAGGCAACACAGGCCCCACTTCTTTAAAAATAATAATTTAGGGTGAAGTCCTATGGCCACTAGACAGAGTCTAGATGGCCATTGGATAATTCGGAATCCCAGCTCCGACCCTGCTGGAAACTCACTCCGAGGCTGGAGCTGGAACTTTGAACTGAGTGCGCTCACCCCACCCTTGCAGCCAGAGCAGAAAGAGCAGCACTGGCTGCAGCTCTGGGATTACAAGAGCGACCGTGGAAACAGAGTTTTTGAGGGAGAGGAGTCAGGCTCCACCAGCATACGTAGTATCCTGACGGCACCTCCTCTCTTCGCAGTCCAGGGCAAAAACTTAGACGGCTGTTTTGCAGGGCGGGAGGAGCACAGAGGTGAGGCGACCTTCATCTTTGCACTCCTTCCGCCCTCCATGGGATGCCTGTAGTCCTCCGAGTTTGGAGGGTTATGGACAGCCTCATTGGATTGCGGTGTTACTTGTTTTAAAGAAATGTATTAGTTGTTTTAATGTTTTTAGAAATTTGCTCCTCAAATTCTTTCCCCTCCCCTTATCTTATTGTCACTTTACACTTGTCTCGCTAAAGTTTGTGCTTCTTTTTTTTTTATGCTATTCTTTTTACTTTCCCCATATGGACAAAGGCTTGCACTTTTTAATGAAAGACAACTTACCTTTTATAGCTTCCTTTACTCTGCTCATTAACTACACTGACATGACATCCTCTTGGACTTGTTTATACCTTTCCTAATTTGTGGTATACATTTTATGTCAGTGTCTATTTTAATGTGGTTCTAAATAGCTTCTGAGTATGCCAAAGACATTTGACCCTCCTTATACTTCCTTTCAACTTTCTTTTAGATAATCCCTTATCCCCCTTTTGAGATTAAATGACACTTACAAGTATGTTGAATTCTCTAACACTGTGGTAATTGTTCCCATATCCAATGAAGTCACCTCTCCTACAGTTGGCTCCATGACTAACTGATCACTTATTGTGCCAAGAAATTTTGTTTTGTTTTCACAACCTGAATGTCTGTTCACCCAGCTGATTATTCCAATATTTTCTGGTTTTTGGTTATGCATCCTGCTTGGTTTCTCTCTCTCAAGATCAGAGATGGTCCCCAATCAGAGATTTGGAAAGGGTTCACAATCATGTAGATCAGGGATGTTGAACCTCAGGCTTGTGGGCCAAAGCTGGCCTGCCTTGGGTCCCAGTCCAGCCCTTTGGGATTTCCCAGATGGCCACACCCCTTTCCCCCAACCACCAATCATTTTGTAGTTTCCATGCTTTTGCACAGTTTCCCCCCATTCTAACAGAGCAATCCTATGGCCCTAGACAGCATCTGGGGAGCCATAGGATTCTTCAGATTCCCAGATCCGAGGTCAGGAACATAGCTCTGAGGTCAGGAACAGAGCTCCAACCTTGGAGTTTGGGATGTGCACTCCAATCCCCCCCCCCTCCCCTCATAGCTGACATGGAAAGAACCACACTGGCTGTTTCTCCAAGGTCAGAAAACAAACCTCGGAGAAGGGGTAAAGGGGGTGTTCCGGGGGTGGGGAGGGGAGGAAACTGGGGCTGCCAGGATATGAAGTATCCTGCTGGTGCTACAGCTTCCTTCCCTCCTCATCCAACGCACCACAGCTAGATGGCTGAAATCAGCCATCTAGTTGACTGGCAGAGTGGGAGGAGCATGGAGGCAGAAATCACCTTCGCTGCTTCCCCTGCTCTGCCCTGAATGCTCATAAGCCTCCAAGTTCAGAGGCTTATGAGCATCAAGGGTGCAACCCATAGGATTGCACCCTAAAAGGTTGAAATGCCTCTCCTAAGGCTGCTACTGGCAGTAAGAGCTCTGAGCTAAAATATGCTGGTATTTTTGGTCCCACCCATTCGCCTTTGGTCCTGTTCCCCCCTTTGGTCCCATGGCCACACGCATCCTTGGAATCCAGCCCCCAAGAACTCTGAAACTGAATTGTATTTGAAAGAGGTTCCATATCCCTGACATAGATAAGCATACATGTGTGGTTTGTACAAATGTTAGATCAGATCCAACGATCTTCAACTGTAGGCATTTAGTGGCCTTGCTGCTGTGCTTCTGTCCCCTCTCCACTGAATGTATGTCCAGTGTACCTATTCTGACAGTGCAATCATTGAAACACTGAGTTCAAGGGGACCTACTCCCAAGTCAGTCGCTATAAGATTGTAGCCTAAATTTGTGAAAAGGAATCAAAATTGCAGCCTTCGTTGTGCAAGAAGCTGCTCTAGAGAAGTTAGGAGACCCACTCTCTCTTTTTCCAGCCAGTGTTCCTACTCAGAGAAAAATAACCCCAGTTAAAGAATCACATGGGGATCCCAGTTCTTGCGCCACATACTAGATTTTAAACAAATCTCAAAGTGTAGCATCATGAAGCCTGTAGGAATTAAGCAGAAAAGCTTATTATTCCATTATTCTAGCAGTGAAGTGAAATGCCTGTATAATAGTAGCTAGATAGTGCATTGGCCAAGACCAGAAGACAACTCTATGTGCTGCACATAAGCAGTTCAGTGTGTGCGCCTTTTCCTTCCAGGTTTCCATTTTTGACTGCAACTTATTCTGTTGCACTGGGCAGTATCCAATGCTGACACAGAGCTAGTGCTAATGACAATACAAGCACAGCGTCATTATTACTTGCTAAGCAAAAGGGAAAAGCAGTGATTTGCCACTGAATTTCAGCAATGTAGTTTGCTGCCAGATTTTGGCAGCAAATCACCACTTTTCCCCATTGCCTAGCAAGCACTAATGTTACTGCAGTGGTGTTGGTTTATGCTAGCACTGTAGCAGTATTGGATCCTGCCCATTGGCTGCTACTTCAGAGGTTCCCCAACTTTTTTAAAATTAGCTTTTTAAGGGTACCACTTAGGGAAGTGATGTTAGGAGGCTCCTTGCTACACACACACCAAGGACATAGTACATGCAGTAAAACACAATGACTGGGTTCAGCCAACACAATAACCCACATTCAAGGGTTATTGTGTTGTTGCGGAACCATGGGCTATTGTTGAAATGTGGGTTATCATGTTGTCTGAACCCAGCCAAGATAAAAAGCCATGGCTTGTTAACCATGAACAACCCAGGAAGATAGCCTGAGCCCATGGTTTGTTGTTGGGTTGTGAACTGCGGGTTGTTCACCATGATTTTTTTTATCTCACCTCGGTTCAGACAACATGATAACCCGTGGTTCAACAACAACCCACGGTTCAGCAACAACCCACACTCAACCCTTGAGTGTGGTTTATCATGTTGTCTGAATCCAGTAAGTTTTTATTTATTTGGAGTCTGCCTGTTATATTCTGGGATGAGGAGAGGAAAAACAATTTTTGGTATGGGTGTGATTTTCTTTTATATTACAGTAGTATAGCTAGGTAAAATTAGAAAAGGTGAAGGGAAAAAAGTGACAAAGCACTCTTTTTCAAAGCAAAAGTTTACAATGCATTTTTTAAAATGTTCCATTTACATGCCCCACAGTGGAGCCTGAGAATGGTCAGGGCAGATCCTTGGAAGTGATGTGACAGATCAGGAAGAAACTAATTCAGGTGCATGAGACAAAAACAATCCAAGAGAAAAGGGTCTTGGGGGAGGCTGGCTATATGAAATCAGAATGTTTGTAGGTCTTGCTGAATACAGATACAAATGGAGGGGGCAGACAGAAGTCTGTTTCATGTCAACCCCACATCATTATAATACTGTTTTGATCTATTTTGGATCAGTTGCTGTAGGTTAACTCTGCTGGGCATCAGGTTATACTTTTGACTGAAATGTAGCTTTCAAATGTTAAATATTGATTTTCAGAACTGACTACCGGTACTCCTTTAAAGTACTCCATACTTTAAAATGCAATGTCTAAAACTATGGAATTGTTTTATTCTTTACCTTCCTTCTTTCTTTTTCCATAAAACATCCTTTCTTTTCCTTTCCTTTTTTTCTTTTGCTTATGGCGACAAGTAAATTTCCCCACTCAGTCACGAAGCCGTCAAAGAGGCAAATCTCCAAGGTTTAGCTTTTGTGTGTGAGATTTTTCACACAGCTCTACATCTAATTATCTGTGTATACCATCGTCTGAGATTCTCAAGGTATTGCTTATTGGAACTGACCTGCTAGGCATCCCAGGCCTTAAGGATGAATAAATAACTTTGCTGAATGCTGCTGAATATGTGATAATGTAATTAGTATTCTTGCCAACTGAACTGAAAATGCAGTGTTGTTCCTCCAGAGACAATCATGTCCTTCTTTACATGATTTTTCTTCATCTTTTTGAATTCATAAGATACATATGAGCTTAGCAAAAAGGTCAGTTTAAATTAATATACAATTATAGTGTAAATTAGTGGCTACATCCGATTTGGGTAGGAAAGGTACCATTTTATTTTATGTTACAGGCAAATTTGGTTTGAAAACAGATGTGAACCTTTTAAAAATAATTTTCAAAGCCAATATGATAATTGAGTGTGTGTCTTGATGTATAATTCATATGCAACTATATATAATTCTTATATAATTTGTTCAGAAAGTGCACCATGAGCCATGTTTTGAACATTAAAACCATTATGCTGTGAAAGGTAAAAATAAAAATAAAATTGACTGTGGCTCCATAGGGCATTTTTTAAAAACTATCTGAGTATTTAAGATTGTAATACCTATTAAAGATAAAGCAAGCCATTCCATATTATATCCTCTGTTGCCATTACTATAAAGCAAAGTGACTTTAAACCTCTGAAAAGTGCATCAATCAGAGATCCAAGCTTATTAGGAGAAAGGGGGAGAGAAAACGCTTACCCAGAAGCCAAAAGAAATTTCTAGCTATGATGTTCAGCATTATCTACATATAAAGCAAATGATTCTCTCCCATAGCTTTGTTGACAGCATCACAAGATGAGTTGCTGTTAAGAATGAAGAGGCAAAATAAAACAGCAAAGACGCAGCATGCTCCTGCATGGAAGTACAGATAGAAGGGAAAATGTCAACTTAGACTAACAGCCCCAGAGTACACTTGACTGCTGTGGAGACTGTTAATGTTGATTTAGATTACTGTTATCCTGTAGCTGTAATAGACACAGGGGTAGTGCCTACTTGCAGAAACAGGAACTTTACGAACAAAAATACAGCATCATACAGACAATCCTATGGAAATGAATAGAAGCAAGGTGAACAGTTGACACTCCTGAGGCTCAAGGGGC
This sequence comes from Shinisaurus crocodilurus, assembly GCA_021292165.1. Taxonomy (NCBI): domain Eukaryota; kingdom Metazoa; phylum Chordata; class Lepidosauria; order Squamata; family Shinisauridae; genus Shinisaurus; species Shinisaurus crocodilurus. The sequence goes on along the minus strand of JAHFWL010001294.1, from coordinate 29,164 downwards.
ATCCTAAGGATTGTAAATCATTAATTGTAGCAATCCATACTGCTCTGTCCCACTCGCAAATCAAATGGCTAGGAAGCCCTTTGATTCCCACAATTCCAGGGACATTGTGCCTGTGATGGGACTATTGTGACAACCCTCTGGATCTCAGGTAAGCCTTGTTCCCTGACTCTGGGACCATTATTTGGATCAGGATACCTAGGTTTCACATTCTTATCCCAACTGCTTCTTCATATTGAGAACAAGATTTTGTTTTGCTTTAAAGTTAAAGCTTCTCAAATAAAAAGTTATTTATTTTTATTATTTTTATTTATTCAATTTATATCCCGCCTATATACAAATACCCTAGGCGGCATACAAGAGTATGCCACCTAGGGTATTTGTATTTGTTATTTATTGGATGAAATCTCATCTCTGATTAGAGGGCACAAATATTTAATATTCAGCAGCCTCTGTCACATATATCCTTGTTTGTAAATTGCAAACAAGGGATAGAAGTGAAGTTCCCCTAAGCCAGTGTTGGTAATGAGCTACAGAGGCTTGGAATGTCCACCTCAAAATAGAAGTGAGCTTTTCAGGCCTTCAAACTCTTTTCTGGCTTGGAACAGCATCTGGACAGTGTGAAAGAAAGTTCCCTCCTAGAGATGGCTGAATCTGTCCGTTTTGGTTTCTCTCAGTTTTTTCCCCCCAATCAAGTTCGGTGCATCCCAAACTTTGAGAAAGGTTCACATGAAAAACTTGTATGCATTTCTCTTTGTACACAATTTTGCCTAATATACCCATCTTTGCAAGCCATTTTCCTAAGCTATTTGCATTCATATATGCATTCTTGTGTGCCCCCCTTTTTTTTTTTAAATAAACAAATCTTTGTACACATTTTTGAATGGAGACCTGCGTTGTAAAATTCAATGAAAGGCAAATTTCAAAGGATAACCGAGTTTTGGTGCAAAAGTGCAAAATGAGGTAAGTTCTCATTAAAATGCAAACTGAACACATTTCTTCCCCATTCCTATTCCATCCCCTACTCACTCATCCCTGTTCCCTCCCCCATTGTCATGGCTTCAGGCAACAGCTATGGCTTGGAGGTGGAGGAAGAGCCAGCTGAGTCTGTGGCCACCACCATAATCCATAACAGTCATATTCCAGGTGCTGAACCCAAGGATGACAGGTGAACCTGAAGCCCCTAAGGCAGGACCATCACAAATTCACCTCCCTGCCTGATTTGTCTGAGGACCCAAGGACATCCTGCTCCACAACACCTACCCAATGGTGGAGGAAGCATGCCAGGAGAAGAGCCACTGAGAGGCACAGAAGTGTTTGCTTCCAGACCAGGGGGTTGTCCCTTTAAGAAGCCACACTCTTTAGACAGGAGGGGTAGAACCTAGGAGAGGTAGTCTGGACTGAGAGAGTTATAGGACCTCAAGTCACTCTCCAGCTTTCCTTAGCAAGTTGCTCCCTTGGAGCTCTCCAAGGTGTTGCAAACCCAGCCTGCCTTGCTGCCCCACCCTTCCCCGTGGGCTTTAACTTCAGCTCTGGACATGTCACACATCCCCAGAAAGCCCTTCTTGCCAGACTCTGAAACACACTTCCCTCACTTCCTCTTACCTCCTGAAAGCAGATGCATGCAGCAGCATGAGCGGTGGCACTGAGAGAAGGAGGTTTTCTCCCTCTCCCTCCCTATCTTCTCTGATGCTCGGGCAAGCTACTGCAGTTCTTCCATAAGCTGCTGCAGTTTCTGCTACTGCTACCATTGCTCATACCACCACACCCATCTGCTTTAAAAGAAAGGGGGGTAAATGTGTTTTAGGAGCTGGCAGGAAGGGATTCTGTGGATGGGTGGGATGGATAATTTTATGAGCCCCTTGGATTGGATTTTACCTGATTCTTTTTCTTGATGAATGAGTCAATCAGAAGCAAATGTGGGAGAGCCTGCCCAGCCCTAGTGCATATCTAAAACAGATAAGAAGGGTGGACCAAGTTTCACAGGCGACGTGTGCAGGAGATTGGATAAATTCGTGGAGAAGGCTGTCAATGGGTAATAGTCCTGATGGCTATATGCTACCTGCAGTATCAGAGGCAGTATGCCTATGTTCACCAGTTGCTGAGGAACATGGGCAGGAGGGTGCTGTTGCACTCACATCATGCTTGTGGGATCCTGAGGTTGGCCACTGTGCGAATGGAATGCTGGACTAGATGGACCCTTGGTCTGATCCAGCGTGGCTCTTCTTATATTCTTATGAGAGGATGGTGTACACTTCCTTTCTGCCACTCTTGAGTGAAACTGCAAGGAGGAGAGAGGGCCAAAGCCCTTGTGCCTCCCAATGGGTGCACCAGAAGAGGGACTGGCAGGGCTGAAGAAAACAAACAATATAATATGTCACATGGAGAGTAGCAAACACATCTCAGAATCAGGACTGGTGCAGGGCTGTTTGGCGCCCTAGGCCAAATTATATTTAGCGCCCCCCCTCTCATGCCGGGGGGGGGGGCTCCGGAGCAAAGCAGTCCTGCTCTGCAACCCCCCCCCGCGCCGCCGCTGCCGCCACCACCACCTACCTTCCCCCCCCCCGCTGCTGGCTGCTGGCTGCTGGCTGCTGGCTGCTGGCTGCTGCTGCTGCCGCCTCCTCCTCCGACCCAACTCCCAAAAGCGACGGGACCCCCACGCTTTTTTTTTTTGCCGGGGAAACCAGGGCAACAGGGCTGTTTAAGCCCTGTTGCCCTGGTTCTTCCCGCCAAAACAACGCCGGCGGGGCTCCGGAAACGACACGAAGGTAGGTAGGTGGCTGGCGGGCGGGCGCGCACAGGGGGGAGGTGCAGCGGCCGCAGCAGCAGCAGCAGCAGCGGCGGGCGGGCGGGCAGGCGGGGAGGCGGCAGGCGGGGCAGGAGCGCGCTGGCAGCGAGGAAGGAGCGCAGCGTTTCTGCGCCCTCTTCCGCCACGCGCCCTAGGCAGCCACCTGGGTCTGCCTAGCGGTAGCGCCGGCCCTGCTCAGAATGGCCATAGGTCAATGAGATCATAATCAGCACCATTGTGTACTCTTGGTCACTTCTTATGGCACCTGCATTGTTTATCCCAGCCCTCTTCCTATCCTTCACCAGTAGCGTAGGGATGTGTGAGAAATTCGTTTCAGTTCATTTTTGACCAGATATTAACCCAGTTCAAACCTTCCAAAACTGAACGCAGACCTAAACTGTAGTATGCAGTCCATACATTTCCAAGCTTGCAATGTGATTAGTAGAAGAACAAACAATGTATTTGAAAACTGCATACATTTGAAAAATCAAATGCATATGAAATAAATATGTACTTTTAAAAATGTGCACAATTGATGCATACATTTGGGAGAATGTCAAATTTTCATGTGAAAAAAGTGAGCTCACAATCTGATATGGGCACAAATCGGGATGGGGTTCAAGGCTGAATTCCATCAACAAGCTTCAGTTTTGCTGATTCACACATCCATACCACCCAGAAGTACCTGGAAATTCTCAGGTTCCTTTTTCACCTCAGTTGCTGCTTAGCAGTGGCTGTTGAGTGAACATCAATTCCCCTCCTTCTGCACACAATACAGCATTACAAAACTGTCAATGGCTTGTTGATTTCTGAAATATTTTACTTGTGTGGTGGGCTATTCATAGTGTGTGTGTGTGTGTGTGTGTCTACATGCATGCACTTATCTGTTATCCATTTACTTGGGACATAGCCTACTCCTCAAATCCTGATTCCTGGAGGATTGTCCCAAGTTTCCTACCTAAAAGAACAACACCCATAAATATTCAAGCTCAGTGGGGAATTGGACTCCCTTTCCCCTGTAAAAACTCTGTAGGTTTTGATTGTTTTATGATGGAATTTTATTTTATTTTATTTTTGCCTGCACAGTTGGCTTTGGATTTTTCAATGCTTTATAGACCCTTGTCTTTTTATTAGTTCAGTGTTCCCTGTTGATTTTATGTTTTATATACCTGCTGTCACCACCAGCATCTCGCTGTAAACAAGAATGTTGTATCTCAGTGGGTTATTTTCTGTTAATGACCTGTGATACAGTATATAAATAAACTCAAGAGGAGTCCACAGGTGCACTTTCTTAGAAATATTGCAATATTACTGGGGTAATGTTCACAAGTTCTTTCAAACTTTGTTGTACTCTACTTTGTAAAAGAAAGCTAGATTGCATTTCAGCAGAAGTAATGACAGAACAAAAATCGCCATGTTCAATTTGATATCAGTTCCAAGATGTCAATAGAAGGCCAGCCTCTTTACTAGGTAAGGGGTGGGCAGAATTTAGATCAGGATCTACTGGTAGATCTCTGGGTGCTTTGTAGTACATTGGCAATAGTTTCTAACTCACAATAGTTTAACAGTAGCAACAACAAAATGACAAAATTAAGCTGCTGAAATGAAAATTGTTTGGGGTCACCAGGAGTGGACTTTTGTGTGAAAGGACTGTGAGCTCAATTGAGTTCTGGTACTGAAAGCAAATTCCTGAGCTCAGAATGGGCTCAGAGACACACTGTTATTTAATTCTAGGTGTATGTCTTCTCTATCTGGCTCTGGTTGGTGGTTCTTTGGGTTCTAGTAAACACAGAGGCGTAGCGTGGGGGGTGCAGGGGGGGCCGGCCGCACCGGGCGCAACATCTGGGGGGGGGGCGCTCGCACTCGCAGCTCTCTCTGCCCCTGCCTGGCTCACTCACTCTCTCTGCAGTGCTGGCTGTGCGCCCAGCGCTAATTCCCGTCCTAATTCCTCTATAGGGGTTGTAGTTCCGTTCCTTGTCTCTTCCCCTCTACTTCCATCGAGCTTTGGAGAACCAACAAACTACAGTCCCCAGAGTGCACCGCGCGAGCGGAGCCGCCGCATGACGGGAGTCGTAGTCCTTTATTTAAATAACGTTGCTCTAGCACGCAGGAAGCCTCTTGTGCAAGCGTGGGAAGAAGAGAGAAGAGGTGTCCTTTCGGAGCAGTGCACTCTGGGAACGGCCTTGAATGGTCATCAGAAGGAAGGGGCGGGGGAGACGAAACAGATTCCCGCATTGCATGAGGGGAATTGCAGTTCTCCACCAGTCTTCCTTGGACTACAGGTGTTCAATTAACATAGCAAAACAAGGAAAGTGGGGTTTTCCCCAGTTACTGCTGTTGCAAATGGTAACTCTGCTGTACTGATCTTTTATACATATCAACTTTGCATAATAATCCCACAGATTTATGCTTCTTGTACGTTATGGCCATTTGGGTCCACTGTTTACACACATACACACCCTACATCTATGTTATCTGTCAACTGCAGATAATTTTATTTATTTATGTCCCACCTTTTTTCCTGCAAGGAACCCAAGGTTGCTTACATAATCTTCCTCCTCCTCCTCTCCATTTTGTCCTCACAACAACCCTGTGAGGTAGGTTAGACTGAGAGTCAGGTACTGGCCCAAAGTCACCCAGTGAGCTTCATGGCCCAGTGGGGACTAGAACCCAGATCTCCCAAGTCCCGGTCTGACACTGTAACCAATAAGCCACACTGGCTCTCAATCTTTCAATGAAGCTGGCTCTTTTCCATTAAAGCTTATGATCCAATAAGGCAGCAATTCTGTACCCATTCTGTACCAGGGAGTAAATCCCATTGAACTCAATGGGACCTACTTCAGAGTACACATATATAGGATTTTCCAGATGGATAGCTGTGGTATTTTGTTGCAGCAAAACCAGCGAGGAGTCTTGTGGCAACTACAAGGCTTATTCTGCATTTATTCTGGCATTATTTATACCAGAATTTATTCCAGAATAAATTCAAATTATTATATTATTAATATTAGAAGTATTATTTAATAATTTTTATTACAATAAATTAGCAAATTTATGCAGGAATAAATCTGTTAATGTATAGGATTGTAAATGTACAAAGATAGGATTGCACTGTAAATCTGTGAGTCTTCAGAATGTCAGTTATGTGATTATATACCGTAGAAATCATATACTGAAATTATATTTTACCACACATTCATGCCAAAGATGGATTGATTATTCTTCTTGATACTAAATTGGAGCAGACCTTGTGGTATAATAAAACGTGTCTATGAGTTTCCCAGTATGAGTGAGTATTGCCTTTCAGTGCAATGTTTACTCGGAAGTAAATTTCACAGAGCCCAAGGGTTTCCTTCCTACCTAGTAAGGGCGCAATCCTATGCAAGTTTAGAACAGGTAAGGGTTCTTTAACTAATCTAGTTAAACCCATCCAGAACAGGTAAGGGTTTCTTTAACTAATCTAGTGGAAGAGACTCGAGTGCTAAAATCCACGGGTTAGGGGGCGCAAATTACTTGCCTTGCCCCGGGTGCTGACAACCCACGCTACGCCACTGAGTAAACAGCAAAGTAGATCCAACCTCCCAGAAATCTGCACATACCTGCACTATGTAATCCTATGTAGCTTACTTAAGAATACAGGAAGGAAGGATGGAAAAAGACAATGAAAATGCAGCATGATGAGCAGATGCAAGATGAAGGAGCTCCTGTCTCTTACTTAATTGTGTAGAAGGGGAGATTTCTCAGGTTCAATTTCCCATCTTATAGTGCATCATATAGAGGGAGAAAAAAATGAGATTCTCTCCTTTACATAACTGGTAAATGCATTGGAGCAGTGCTGAACTAGGGAAGATGTTTCAGAGTCATTTTTGCATCCTTGGTATGCCCTCCACATTGGCAACATTTTACAGGGGCTACCCAAAGAAACACAAAAACATTTGTGGGGGATTTCTAGGATTTTTGTATACTCAGGAGTTTATGCTCATCAGCATAGGTTTTTGGGGTTTTTAATCCCATGTGTTCATGTACATTAGCACACAGCAACAATTTTGAAAGAACAGTGTGGGTGATGCAGCTCTGTTTGCTCTCACTGTTGTCACTGACGAGCCAAGTCTGGTTGGCTACGTGAATCCATGATGACATTGCAACATTCACTACATGATTCTTGATTGGCTAGGATCATGTCATGCAAAAGCCCTCTCAAGTAATTTTTTTTTTAAAAAAATGCTAAAGCTGCAGCATTCTGGGAACAAGGGCTATGAATAAGTAAAAAAAAAAAGTACAAAAGAATGTAAGGCAGGTGTCTCCCCCCCCCCCCAACACACACACCTTTTGTACCTTTCAGAGTGACAACTTTTGCATTGAGAATCAAATGACACCAAAATAAATAAACCATTGGCACAGCAGTACATGTGAGCCCTAACCACAATTTTTGCATGCCAAGCAACAGTCATTGGAAAGGGGACAACAAGGACTTTCCTAGTTCTCATATTATAGTTGTTGTCAGGACTCAGAGCCACAAGAGATACCTTGTAATTTTGTCACTTGGACAATTTTCATGGCTCTTCTTGGGTAATGTAGTCCTGATTTTTTTTCATACTTAGATTTGACTAAGTATCAAGGGGATGCAGGACTGAGTAGTGTTCCTTGCACATGTGCATATAATATTGCTATGCATCTTGGGAATTGTAGGCAGCAGTGGAAGTGAAACAATAAACACCCCCCCCCCTAATAGCCCAGTGATATCACTTTATTCCCATAGTTTTCAACTGTGCCAGGATTCCTTGGGTTCTCCAGGAGCTTATTGGGGTGCAGGTTCTTCTGCGAGAAATTCCATACTAGTGAACAAACTAGGCTGAATGGTAGTGTTCTTGCCACTACTGATCTTCCCTGAAATAAGGAGCTTCAAGGGAGGATGTCCCACCCCAGTAGTCCCAGCCAATGCCCTATCATGTGTCCCAGAATCCTCTATAACATGCAATCCTCTGTTCCTCAGCAGAGAAGTCAGTATGGAACATGTTCCCTGAAGTCAGAAAGGTTCAGAACCACATATTTACTTATTACACATACCCCACTCTTCCTCTGAAGCACCCAGAGTGATTTACATGTGCTTCTCAGGCAATTTCTCATCCAGGACGCTGATATGGCCTGACCTGCTTCGCTTGAGCAGAGCAGCTGAATGTGCCATGTGCCTTCAGACTATTCTGTTGGATTCTCAGCAACTGATCTCAACACTGTGTATCTACCTCTAGCTTTCTTGAAGTATGGAAATTACATTGGTGCCAGTGTGAAATGCCTCTGAACCTCTCACTGCCAGCAATACAGGCTGACTGTGTGTGCTAGTTTAGACTGAGCCTCTGTGCCACCACTGGAAAATGTGAAAAGAAAGATGGATATTATTCAAGCTTTGATAAGAGTGCATACAGGTATGGAATTGATTTCAGTATTAGCAGAAGACTGAAATCAGTGTTTTGGATAGAGGAAAGTGCAGTGGCAATCTTAAACCTGCTAATACATGCACAGCCTAATATAAAGGTTTGTGCATTCAGTTAAAAAAATGTGCAGCAGCCTTGTACTGTTTCCACTATTTTCTGGACTGGGCTAGTGTGTATATATATTTTGAATACATGCCATAGTCAGGAATGCTCTTCTGTCCCAATTGTTCTCTCCCATCTAGTCTAATAGAAGTTGGTCAAACCTATCACATATTCTGCATAACAATTCTGCAGCTGCCATATTGATCCACAATATATACTTTTCTAGTCTGCTAAGGCCTTTTGGTGATGGCACCATGGTTGTGGAATGCCCTCCACAAATAGGCTTGCCTGGTGCCTACATTGTGGTCTTTCCAACAGCAGGTGATGAAACCCCCCCCCCCCCCATTTTGTCCATCAGTTTTGCTTTTAAATGTGTGTTGTTGTGTTTTTAGATCTTTCCCTGTTCCTGGTTTTATTCTGATTTTATTCTCTTTTAAACCTTATATAATGTTTTATCATGTTGTATTTTAGGGTTTAAATGTTTGTGAACTGCCCAGAGAGCTTTGCCTATAGGGCAGTATAGTAATGTAATTAAATGAATGAATAGTCAACATCTGGATGTAGCAAACTTTGAAAGCATCGCCAAACAGCAGGCCATGCCAGGGCCTGTACTCAACTAAACAAACATATGCAAGAATGAAAAATGAAGAAAATTCAATTTCATAATATAGTCATAGAAACCTCTATATTAAAAACAAAACCCTGCTTTCTTAGAGAAGAACACCTTAAAAGTTAATGAACCATGATAGACTTACCATTTCTCATTTCTGTTTGCCCATCCATCAAAATATTTATTCTTTGTTTGGGCAAATAAAGGGTCTGAAATTAATCAGATCTCCTTTTGACTCCTGTTTCTTTTAGATAATGTCCTACTGTTTTATACAAATTAAATGCCATCAGGATACCTCTAAAAATGTCATCATCCTAGTAATAATGGTAACAGAAATGGAAAACCAGATGGCACTTTCACAAAGACTATGCAACGGAACTGCCAAGTTTAGGTAGCGTTTAAGGGCAGTTTGGGCCAATGCAGTTAACCCCATTCAATTTTTTGTACATTGTGTTGAGTACCTGTTTAGAAAGGTGATAAATATGTTTAAATGACAGCAACTTTGAGTTAATTAAACAATGGCTTTTCCTCCCCATTCTTTGCGGGAAGCCATGGGCCAACTATTTGGACTGAAGTGGTTTGCGTTTGAGTCTCTAATCAGCTATCAACCTGACAGGTTGAAAAGACATTAAAAGAATATGATTTGCTCATATCATAGGGTTCCTGTGAGGGCTAGAATAGAATGATACCTTGGAGGAATGTTTTAGAGATGTTGGAGAAATCTGCAGCAGTTCAAAATGGCACCAGACTTCTATTAATCTGTCTTGTGGAATAGGCAGAGGACCAGCTTTTCAGAGATGTGCAGATTCTGTGGACTTACTCACCTTTTTGGGTTGTTTTTTATAACTTCCTGTAATTATACACAACTTTGGTCATACAAAACTATGGAAGTTGCATAAAAATACGCCATTTAAAAATGAAACAAAACACACACAACAGTTTACAAATCTCTGCTCTGTCTTAGGCCTCTGCAGTGTAGCACTCTTCATTTTGTGCGCTCTTCTCATTGATTTTATGTTGACCTAAGAAAAGTACACAAAATGTTATGCACCAGTGAAAGTTCTGTAAATTCTGAAAACTTTTTTTTGATTTACTTTTCTGGAGTTGGGGGGGGAGATCCACTTTTGTCAATGAACAGACGACAGAGCGGGTGACACCTGACAATCCACAAAACACAAACAGAGCAGATTATACAGGATCCTTACATCCCTAGTTGGGATACAAATGTGATGAATATATTTGTGAGTAGCAGCTGCCATATAGATCAGGAGTGGCCCACTGCATGAGATCCAGGGGCCATTTCCCCCCCTGAACCCTCCCAGCTGTGGACTGGACTCTTCAGGGACTGGAAGAAAGGGCATCCGTAGGGGCTAGATGTAAGAACTAGAGATCCAGAAAGAGGAGGAGGATGTCCCTCAGTTATCCTGGACCCAAGCCATTTAGGGGTTTGAAAGTGATCACCAACACTTTGAATTGCACCCAGAACAGATTGGCAACCCATGCAGGCATTTCAGGATAGGTGTAATATGGGCCCATGGGCGAAAACCCACTAATACCCTTGCTGCCATATTCTGCAGCAACTAAAGTTTCTGCAGACTCCTCCAAGGTAGCCCCATATAAAGTGCATTGCAGTAATCCATCTAGATGTAGCTAAGGCATGTGTCCCAGAGGGTTTAATTGATGTCTACTTCCTCATGAACAGGGGCAGCTGATGCACTGGCTTAAAGTGGGCAAATACCCTCCTGGCTACTGCTAACACCTGAGCATCCTGGTGCAAAGCCAAATCCAGATGCAGTCCCAGACTGAGAACTTGCAAATGACAGAAACAAAATTCAAAGCGATCTCGATAGGCTGGAGCACTGGGCTGAAAACAACAGAATGTAATTTAATAGGGATAAATGCCAAGTGCTGCACCTAGGGAAAGGAAACCAAATGCAGAATTACAGAATGGGGGACGCTTGGCTCAACAATACTACAAATGAGAAGGATCTTGGAATTGTTGTAGATCACAAACTGAATATGAGCCAGCAATACGATGTGGCTGCAAAGAAGGCAAATGCTATTTTGGGCTGCATTAATACAAGTATAGCTTCCAAATCACAGGAAGTTATAAATTCCCCTTTACTCAGCACTGGTTAGGCCTCATCTTGAGTACTGCGTCCAGTTCTGGGCACCACACTTTAAGAAGGATGTAGACAAACTGGAGGTTTGTCACACTTGTCACACAGAGGAGGGCCAGGATCTCTTCTCGATCATCCCAGTTTGCAGGGCACGGAATAATGGGTTCAAGTCACAGGAACCCAGATTCCACTTGAACATCAGGAAAAAAATTCCTGACTGTCAGAGCAATAAGACAATGGAACCAACTACCTAGGGAGGTGGTGGGCTCTCCCACTCTGGAGGCATTCAAGGTGAAGCTGGACGGCCATCTGTCAGGGATGCTTTGACCTGGATTCCTGCATTGAGCAGGGGGTTGGACTTGATGGCCTTGTAGGCCCCTTCCAACTCTACTTTTTCTATGATTCTATGATTCTAAGGGTACCCCATCTAAAACTGACTGGATTCCTTTTTCAGAGTCCATCTTCTTCCTGACCAGGTGCACCTCTGTCTTGTCTGAATGAAACTTCAGTTTATTAGCTCTCACCTAGACTATTAACAGTCTTTATGCTTCTTGGGCAGCCCTGAATCCTTCCATGTGTCAAGCAAATGCATATATGTAGATTGGACCTCTTCTCCACCATGCAGGGCCACACTGCCGGTTTCCAGAGGCATTGATAGTTGTGTCTGGGCCTCTTCTCTTCTTCTTTTCCAATTTCCTGAGCAGCAGGATATCCAGCAGAAATCCACTCTCTGAGACCAGTTGAGAAGCCTCCAGTGTGTGTGTGTGGGTCATCTAGTAAAGAATCAGTTGAAGTGATGTTTGATAGTGGCCACTTATGCATCACCAACCAAGAGGATAGAAGAGGATAAAATTTGCCTATGCTAATTAGATACATGTATCTATGCAAATTTAAAAATTGTTACTATAATTTAAATAGAATTGCAGTACATCTTAACATAGTGGGGAAAACTGTGACCAGTGAGCTGTGTGTGCCTGCTTAGTCTGCTGTCCAGGTGCTAACTTTTGATGGGCAATTTGAAGGCCTCTGCTCTCCCTTCACATGGCTCTTTATATTTAAACCGGACCAGACAGTCCTTCAGACAGAAGGCACTTCCAAATAGAGGACTATCCTCTGATAGCCCTTCAAGTAGAGGACCGTCTTCCTTAAAGTAGGACACATGGTCTTCCTAGCTATATCTTCTATAATGTGTAAAACAGAATTTCTCACTGGCATCAGTATTTTGAGAGAATAGGTTCTTTCCTTAACCCTTCACAGGTTAAAACCTACTAAAATTTGAAGGAGAAAGAACCCTTCTGCAAAATAAAAACATGCCCTATAAAAATGTCTAAATTGAGTTTAATTAAATATTAGGTGCATATATGGGTTCCTTACAGGAAAAAAGGCGGGGTATAAATATAATAAATGAATAAATAGCTCTGAGTTCATCAACTCATCTGATGAGAAATCCCATCTGCAGAATGGCAATCTAGTAACATTATATTTTAGTTATACGTAGTTCTGGTATAAAAATAGGTCTCAACCAGAACACATTGACTTAAGCCTGTAACAGGCAATGGAGGTTTCTTTGTAATAAATAGACACTAAAGCAAAGCCTTGGCAATCTCCTATATTATTTAAGGAAGCAATGATCAAAGGGAAGAGGGTACAAAGAACTTGCAGCCTCGTATATTCTGCACTGATGCAGAAATATTGTCATCCATGGTGAATACAATTACTACCAAGGAGTGCTGGAGAGATGCTGTTAAACCTCACATTTATAAATCTCTGCTGAAGGTTAGAAGCAGAGGAGTAAAGAAAGAAGCCAAACAACATCCTGGCTCCTGTGACAATTTATGGGGGTATATAATTATATCACTCTCTCTTTTTTCCTAGCTTAGTGATTCTTTCTCAGTACTTTACTCTTGATGTAACCATTGAACATGAAGTCAATTCCCCTATAATTACACTGCAGTTTTATAACAACGTTAGGTGCTGATTTTTGATGCAGTGTGCTCACTCTGCATTTGTACTGGGAATGTCTTATCTGTTTCCAACATAATGTTGTGCTTTATTTTCCCTGCAACTTGGGGTGAGGGGACTTTCCATTACCTACCACTGTGTTACTGTAGGTCAGAAGTTCGATTTTGCCCAAGGCTCACTCATTTTCACTGAAAGAAATGGAACTGCATGGAATTTTACTTGCCATTGTACACCCACCCAAGTGCTGACCATCCCCCAATATGGTAGTAGTTGCCATGTCTATGTACAAGTTCGCATAGATAGAAATATCATGGCTGAAATCCCGTGGCCATGGCCACGAATGAAGGTTTCCTTTGAACTATATTAAAAATGCCAGGTAGATCAGGGTGGGGAACCTTGGGTCCAACAGATGTTGTTTGACTCCAACTCATCTCAGCCACAGCCAGCATGAACAGTAGTCAGGAATTATGGGAGTTCAACTCCAACAACGTCTGGAGGGCCATAGATTCCTTATCCCAGAGGTAGATAATATAAAAATTAAGAAAGGAGATATATTGTTTGGTCTACACATTACATGTGGTGGCACTTCATCTGTTTAGTTTAGAAAAAAGACGAGTAAGAGGAGACATGATAGAAGGGTACAAAATTATGCATGGTGTGGAGAAAATGGATAGGGAGACGTGTGCCCCCCCCCATAATACTACAATCAGGGTCATCCCATGAAGCTGGTGGGAGATTCAGGACAGATAAAAGGAAATACTTCTTCACACAGCACATAATTAAACTGTGGAATTTGCTACCACAGGGTGTAGTGAAGGCCACCAACTTGGATGGCTTTAAAAGCGGGATTAGACAAATTTATGGAGGATATGATTATCAATGTTTACTAGTCATGATGTATTTATTATTTATTATTACTTTTATATCCCACCTTTTTTTCCTCTTGCAAGGAACTTAAGGTGGCTTACATAGTCCTCCTCTCCATTTTATCCTCACAACAACCCTGTGAGGTAGGTTAGGCTGAAAGTCAGTGACTGGCCCAAAGTCACCCAGTGACTGCATGTGTGGCAGGTGAGTGTGGGAAGAGGCAGCAGGATAGGGTTCGGTAATCATCCTATGGCACCCTTTAGGTGACTGGTGTGACCCGAGGCTCCCTGTCGCTGAGTCTTGTGGCTCAGATGAAGGAGATAAGGCTCGCCTTTGAGGCCACCTCACCTCACCCGAATCAGAGTTTTGCGACCCCAAGAGTGGGATGACTGTGGGAAGGCCTCCCAGCACCATTGCGGTCTAAAACTGGGGTGGTGGTGAGTTACAGCACCACCCCTCGGAGTTGGATGCTTCACCCGTAAACAGCCTATTGGCCAATGGCCGGTTTTAGTTAGCACCCACACTTCTCCCTTCGCAGATCTTTGATTATTTAATAAAAATGGCCCTAATTTGCACCATATTTTGTGTCTCGACTCATTATTTCCCCCTTTACACTCACAAAATGGAGTTTCCATCTGCTGGCCTGCTGGCCTCATCACATGCCACTCTTTGGGTGGTCATTTGTGAGGAGAGGGCTGGGTTGCAGGGCACTGAACTTTGGCCCCACAGTCCAGTCCTGTTTGCATAACTAGTCATCTTTAAAATCACTAGGCAGGCTAAGGCAACATTCTCTGAGCCCTCAGCTCCCCATTTTGTGTACAATACCGGTTTATTTACAAGCCTGTTACAAAGATTATTGACTCTGAAATCCTATGCGTAGCTACCTGTAAATAAGCCTATAAAATATAGCAGAACTTCCTTCTGAGAAAACAAACATAGGATCGGGCTGTCAGTTAATGTATGAACTGCTGGACCCTTGAATACTGCTACATAAGTGCTACACAGTTGAGGTATGTTAAGATGAGATATAGCTCTGATCATTTGGTTATGGCTACACCTCCAAAAGGAAGTCCACAGCCCTCATAAGAAGCAAGGGTTCAAGAGAAAAGAAGCAGCCTGCCCACCTCCCCAGCAGGGCAGAAGGCAAAAGGTCATGACTGAAGGCTTGAATGGAAGAGTGAGTGAAGCCTAGAGGCATGCATAGGCAAATGAGTGGCAGGCTTGCATTGATTAAGACCTGAATATTGCATATCGCCTAAAACACAGGAAGATTTCTCCTGAAAAGATATGGCTCGCCCCCCACTGGGCGAATACCACCAGAAGCTTACTCCAAAAACAGTCCCATCAGCAAGAAGACCCAAACCTTTGTACACCCATCAAGAGCTATCAAAATACAAGAATAAGAATAAGGTCGTTAGCAGGGTTGGAAGACATCTGTGGGGCAAACACCACCCCCACTGCTCTCATTCCCTCCAAAAAGGCGGGAAAGAGACTATAAGAACCAAGAGGTTTTAGCAAGGTGTGTCGGGAGAAAGAGCTAAGGGGGTCACCTTGGAACGTGGACTGCAGGGCTACAGCTGGAACCTCATCACAGCAGCAGGGCCGGCGCTACCGCTAGGCCAACTAGGCGGTTGCCTAGGGCGCGTAGCGGAAGAGGGCGCAGAACGCTGCGCTCCTCTTCGCTGCCGGCACGCTCCTGCCCTGCCCGCCCGCCCTCCTCTCCGAGAAAGCCAGGTAAGTGCGCCCGGAGTAGTGGTGGGGCCGAGCCTGGGCACCTCCCCCCTACCTTGCCTCGCCTCTGCGCCGCCTCCCACCTCGCCTCGCTTTGCCTCTGCGCCGCCTCCGCGCCGCATCCCCCCACCTCGCCTCGCCTCGCTTCGCCTCTGCGCCGCCTCCCCCCCACCTCGCCTCGCTTCGCTTCGCTTCAACTCTCCTCCGCGCCGCCTCCCCCCCCCGACACCTACCTTCTCCGTGCTGTTTCCGGAGCCCCGCCCGCGCTCTGTTTTGGCGGGAAGTACCAGGGCAACAGGGCTTAAACAGCCCTGTTGCTCTGGTTTCCCCCGGCCAAAAACAGAGCGCGGGGGTCCCTTTTCGGAGGAGGCGTCGGACTGGGAAGGTAGGTGGGGGGGCGGCAGCGGCAGCGTGCGTGGGGGGTCCGGTGGCGGCGGCGGGGGTGGCGGGAGGTTGCAGAGCAGGGCTGCTTTCCGGAGCCCCCCCCACGGCACGAGGGGGGGCGCTAAATATAATTTAGCCTAGGGCGCCAAACTGCCCTGCACCGGTCCTGCACAGCAGACAGGTAGTAGCTGGGACTTTGCTTTTCTATCCTTCTAGGCGGGAATCTCCCCCCCCCCTTTTCTGTTCAGGCTTGTCAGTGCAAAAGGGACTTTTTCTCCTCTCCAGAATACAGGGTGTGTTTGAACCATAGCGTAAGGATATTTTGCTGCCTGACATCACTAGGTTTGCTTTACCAACAAGTAAGACGCTGTACCTACTCTGTATTCTTCTTCAATAAAACCACCCTTTTGTTTCTAGAGTCTATGTGTGTGTGTGTGTGTGTGTGTAGGCTTGTTTAAGTATAAAAGGAGCAAAGCGCACACTTTCCACCCCAGCAGCGCAGGTTTTACCCCAGCCAAAGATCCTAAACCTTTCGTAAGAGTGTGGGGTTAGAGGGAATCTAGCGCCCAGAATTATCTGTCATAACAGGTAGTCATAGCATCCATGCCACTACTAGCATTGAAAAAATGATCCTTCAACGCCAACTTCAGTGGACCGGTCACGTTGTTCGAATGCCTGACTGCCGTCTCCCAAAGCAGTTACTTTACTCCCAACTCAAGGATGGAAAGCGGAATATCGGTGGTCAATATAAGAGGTTTAAAGATGTTCATAAGGCAAATCTAAAAAAATGCAATATAAACATCGAAAACTGGGAAGCTCTGGCCCATGAACGATCTAAATGGAGGTTGGCCTTTCACAAAGGTTCCATGGACTTTGAAGAAGCCCGAGTGCAAGGTGAAAGGGAGAAACGTGCTAAGCGAAAAGCACGTCAAATGAATCCTTTACAGGACCATCTTCTATCTGGTAACCTGTGTCCTCACTGTGGGAAGCTGTGTGGATCTAGAATTGGCCTCCACAGTCACTTACGGACCCATCGCTAGAGTCTACACAATCTTCTTTAGAATCTCCTCCTTTTATCCCGGAAGACAATCTTACTCGGTCACGAGTGATCGCCTGATGATGATGATGATGATGCCACTGGATGTCCATACTTTACTAGTGGGCATATTGTTTGCATTTTGCTTTAATGAGCTCTGCAGTTTTTAATTGATAAAGGAGATAAATGATACTGCAAATAAACTGAGAACTGAAGACCATGGAGTCTGCTGGGAAAATTGGCTGCAGGACTAATTTTGGTCTAATTGAGTGCTAATACTTCTGCTTATAATAGAACCCACAGTAAGAAATGTGTCTGACTGATGTTCTCTGCATGTGATGTGTGTCTGTGTTTGATAAGCATAAATTGCATAGCACTACCATAAAATTATTTACTTTTATCTAATCCTACTTACCTCCCCAGGCGATATGAATTATGATGTAGCCGTGATTACTTAATCTACAAACCCAGAAATCTTTAAGTAGAGCTTCACATTCTAGTGTATTTATGTTGAAATATTCCTGCCACAATTAAAATCTTGAAAAGCTGGGCTTTGGGTAAATAATTGTGTTGGTGATGGATTACAGCAAATTATATTTTTCACCTGTTGGCTTCATTAAAATACCTATTCATGTATATTGACTAGATTGGCACTGGTTGATTTAAAAGGGTAAGCTGGACAATGTTTAGGGCACAATCCTATGTATGTTTATACAGAGAAAAGTCCTACAACTCCCAGCATCCCCCAGTCAGTTGTAGGCCAAAAACTTCTGGGGACCCAAGGTTGGAGAACACTGCTTTAGAGGGCCCTCAGTTCTTGTGTGCCTTTGGAATTAGCAAAGCACACCTACCTGGTCAAGCATTCCTTATTCAGAAATGCTTATTCCTTTTATGCACCTAGAAATCTTCTTTCCAATTGCCATTCTAGTACTTCATAGCTTCTGTTTTTTTCTGAGAATATAACTGGTCTTGGACCATCTGAACTCAATGTGATTTCACAAGAAAATGTGATTTTCTGAGAATATAACTGGTCTTGGACCATCTGAACTCAATGTGATTTCACAAGAACAGGCCTGGGATACATTCAGCCTGAATGACTCTTGGAACCCTCTACTTTCAATGTCCATCTTTGCACTGCCTCATCTAATGATTCTTGCATGGTAAGGCCTTGCCATCTTTGAGGAATCCCTGCTCTTCTCGCTTTCTTTTGGATTCACCCTGTGGCTGAGGACCCTTGCTCCCCCACCCCCACCCCCATCTTTGGTGTGTTTTCGGACAAATTCTCAGGAAGGATAGGTAAACAATCACAATATCTCGCCCAAATTCCTTTCCACTTGATTTCTTCTCTGCCTCTCTAGCATTCCAGCTTCCACCACTTCAACCCCACTCCTTTCCTCCCAAATACTCAAGCAGCACTGCGCAGTCACTCCTAGCTGCTTCATCCCCCTCTTTCCATATTACTCCCTCTCCTACTAAAATCTGGGACAATCCTTCAGTAATTTACCTTATACTTTGCCCGTTTAATTTTACTTTTTTAATAAAACCTTTTTTTCTGGAAAAACTCTGGCTTCTTCTCTGTTACTACCTCATTGGTACTTTATGAGGGCAATCCACTATCTAGACTCATCATCATCAGGCGATCACTCGTGACCGAGTAAGATTGTCTTCCGGGATAAAAGGAGGAAATTCTAAAGAAGATTGTGTAGACTCTAGCGATGGGTCCGTAAGTGACTGTGGAGGCCAATTCTAGATCCACACAGCTTCCCACAGTGAGGACACAGGTTACCAGATAGAAGATGGTCCTGTAAAGGATTCATTTGACGTGCTTTTCGCTTAGCACGTTTCTCCCTTTCACCTTGCACTCGGGCTTCTTCAAAGTCCATGGAACCTTTGTGAAAGGCCAACCTCCAGTTAGATCGTTCATGGGCCAGAGCTTCCCAGTTTTCGATGTTTATATTGCATTTTTTTAGATTAGCCTTATGAACATCTTTAAACCTCTTATATTGACCACCGATATTCCGCTTTCCATCCTTGAGTTGGGAGTAAAGTAACTGCTTTGGGAGACGGCAGTCAGGCATTCGAACAACATGACCGGCCCACTGAAGTTGGCGTTGAAGGATCATTTTTTCAATGCTAGTAGTCTTTGCTTCTTCCAGTACACTGACATTTGTTCGCCTATCTTCCCAAGTAATTCGCAGGATTTTCCGGAGGCAACGTTGATGAAACCTTTCAAGGAGGTGGAAGTGACGTTTATAGATAGTCCATGTTTCGCAGGCATACAATAAAGTTGGTAATACAATGGCTTCATAAACCAGTGTTTTGGTCTTCTTACAAATATCCCGATCCTCGAACACTCTATGTTTCATTCGAGAAAATGCGGCACTTGCGGAGCTCAGACGATGCTGGATTTCACTGTCGATGTTAGCTGTAACAGAAACATAGCTGCCAAGATAGAGAAAATGATTGACATTTTCCAGTATTGTCCCGCCAAGCTGGATAGATGGCATCACCAAAGGATTGGCTTGCACTTGCTGATGAAGCACTTTGGTTTTTTTGATGTTAAGTGAGAGACCAAGTTTTTCGTATGCTTCTGCAAAAGCATTTAGGATAGTTTGGAGATCATCCTCTGAATGTGCGGAGACCACATTATCATCAGCATATCTAGACTAAAGTTCCTAAAGATACACATGCTGCTCTCATGTATACTTTGGTAAATGTGCTAGTTTCTGAGTCCATTCTACTGGACTGACAGCAGCCTGTCCTTGGCAGAATAGAGCCAGGACTACTGTGGGGAAATGTTCCCCTAGCACAAGAGTTAAATTCCCACTAGGTAGGTATTTGTATTTTGGCCTTATTCCCTGAATACAAAACATAGATTTCATATGTGTTCCAAGGAATACTTGTTCCCTTTTGAGCATTAAGTAGGTGAAAGTCAACTAATGTCCAACCTAACTAGAAGATCAGCATCTTGTGGCACTTCTATTAGCCATGCTTCTTCATAGACTGATGGGATTGTAACTAGGAATGTCTTTCTTTTACATATCATTTGCAATGCCCTGATGCTCTGCTTTAGAGTGAAGATCATCTGCAAAAGTGCTCATGTGGAATCAAATGTTCAGTGAAATCCTAGAAATAAGTCCCACTGACTGAGTTTGTATGACATGGCAACCCATCGTGGGTAACTAGCTATGGTGGGTTGCCATCTGAACTTAGACCACTTCCCACAGGGTGGCTTGTTTGGGGGCAACAAGCCACCCTGACAACCCATGGCTTGTTCTAGGGGTTATCTTACCAATAACAATGCAACATTGTTGTGTCCTGGTTGGCTCATTAGTGAGAGGGGGACTTCAGGGTATGTTTGTCAGCCTTCACTTTCATTTCTGGACCCATGGAGGCACCATGGAGCAGGAGAAGTACACTTCATAGAATCATAGAATCATAGAAAAGTAGAGTTGGAAGGGGCCTACAAGGCCATCGAGTCCAACCCCCTGCTCAATGCAGGAATCCAGGTCAAAGCATCTCTGACAGATGTCTGTCCAGCTGCACCTTGAATGCCTCCAGACTGCGAGAGCCCACCACCTCCCTAGGTAGTTGATTCCATTGTCTTATTGCTCTGACAGTCAGGAAATTTTTCCTGATGTTTAGGTGGAATCTAGGTTCCTGTAACTTGAGCCCATTATTCCGTGTCCTGCAAACTGGGATGAAGGAGAAGAGATCTTTGCCCTCCTCTGTGTGACATCCCTTCAAATACTGGAAGAGTGCGATCATATCTCCCCTCAGTCTCCTCTTCTGAAGGCTAAACATGCCCAGTTCTTTCAGTCTCTCCTCATAGGGCCTTGTTTCCAGTCCCTTTATCATCCTTGTTGCCCTCCTCTGAACCCTCTCCAGTTTGTCTATGTCCTTCTTAAAGTGAGGTGCCCAGAACTGGACGCAGTACTCAAGATGAGGCCTAACCAGTGCCGAGTAAAGGGGAATTATCACTTCCCGCGATTTGGAAGCTATACTTCTATTAATACAGCCCAAAATCGCATTTGCCTTCTTTGCAGCCACATCACATTGCTGGCTCATATTCAGTTTGTGATCTACCACAATTCCAAGATCCTTCTCACTTGTAGTATTGTTGAGCCAAGTGTCCCCCATTCTGTAACTCTGCATTTGGTTTCCTCTCCCTAGGTGCAGCACTTGGCATTTATCCCTATTAAATTTCATTCTGTTGTTTTCGGCCCAGCGCTCCAGCCTATCGAGGTCACTTTGAATTTTGTTTCTGTCTTCCAGAGTATTAGCTGTTCCACCCAACTTTGTGTCATCTGCAAATTTGATAAGCATTCCCTGCACCTCCTCATCCAAGTCATTAATAAAAATGTTGAAGAGCACCGGGCCCAGGACCGAGCCCTGTGGTACCCCGCTCGTTACCTCTCCCCAGTTTGAGAAGGAACCATTGATAAGCACTCTTTGAGTCCGATTCTTTAGCCAATTGTGGATCCACCTGATAGTTGTTCCATCTAGCCCACTCTTAGCTAGCTTACTAATCAGGATATCATGAGGCACTTTGTCGAAAGCTTTGCTGAAGTCCAGATATATAATGTCCACAGCATTCCCACAGTCCACAAGGGAGGTTACCCGATCAAAAAATGAGATCAGATTAGTCTGACAGGATTTGTTCTTGACAAATCCATGCTGGCTTCTAGTAATCACTGCATTGTTTTCAAGGTGCTTGCAGACTGACTTCTTTATAATCTGCTCAAAAATCTTCCCAGGGATTGATGTCAGACTGACTGGCCTATAGTTCCCAGGTTCCTCCTTCTTGCCCTTTTTGAAGATGGGAACAACATTTGCCCTCCTCCAGTCGTCTGGCACTTCACCTGTCCTCCATGATTTCTCAAAGATAATAGACAGTGGTTCTGAGAGTTCTTCTGCCAGTTCCTTTATTACTCTAGGATGCAGCTCATCAGGCCCTGGAGATTTAAACTCGTTCAGAGTAATCAGGTGCTCCTTGACCATTTGCCTATCAATCTCAAGCTGCAATTCTGCCCCTTCAGTCTGCACTTCAGGTTTGCCAGGGGGGTCATAGACCCTCTTTTGGGAGAAGACCGAGCCGAAGTAGGAATTGAACACTTCTGCCTTTTCTTTGTCTTCTGTTATCAATTTGCCATCCTCATTGCGTAGTTGAACCACCAGTTCTTTCTTCTGTCTTTTACTGTGCATGTATCTGAAGAAAGCTTTTTTGTTGCTTTTAGCATTCCTCGCTAACCTTAGCTCATTCTCAGCTTTAGCCTTCCTGACACTATTCCTGCAGTTCTGTGCTACCTGCCTGTACTCTTCCCCTGTAGCCTGTCCTTCCTTCCACTTCCTATACGTGTCCTTTTTTGTTTTCAGGTCATCTTTGAGTTTATTGTGAAGCCACATTGGCTTTTTCTGTTGCCCTCTGCCTTTTTTCCTTGTGGGAATTGTTTGCAATTGTGCCTTTAAAATTTCCTTCTTTAAAAACTCCCACCCCTCCTGGGCTCCCTTTCTCGTGAGAGTCACTCGCCATGGGATTTTACTAATCATTGTTCTGAGTTTGTTAAAATTGGCTTTCCTAAAATCCAGGGTACGTGTTTGGCTACACTCAGCTTTTGCTTCTGTTAGAATCAAGAACTCAAGTATAACATGGTCACTTTCCCCCAGAGTTCCCAAAACTGCCACTTTATCCACTAACTCGTCTCTGTTGGTTAGAATCAGGTCAAGGATAGCCGATCCTCTAGTTCCTTCCTCCACTTTCTGTAGGAGGAAGTTATCAGCAACACAGGTCAGGAATTTCTTGGAGGGGCCATGTTTGGCTGAATAAGTCTCCCAACAGATATCAGGGAAATTGAAGTCTCCCATTACTACCACATCGTGCCTCCTTGAAACACTGGCAATTTGCTTTTCAAAAGTTCCATCCTCATCTTCTCCTTGATTGGGTGGTCGGTAGTAGACTCCAACCGCCATGTTCGTTTTATTCTTTGCCCCCTTTATTTTAACCCAGATGCTCTCAATGGGGCTGCCAAGCTCCTCTTCCTGTATCTCTGTGCAGAGATACGTATTTTTAACATACAGTGCAACTCCACCTCCCTTTCTGTTGCTTCTGTTCCTTTTGAACAAGTTATACCCTTCAATTGCTGTATTCCAGTCATGGGAGTCATCCCACCAGGTTTCAGTTATCCCTATCAAGTCGTACTTGCCCTCATGTATCAAGAGTTCAAGTTCGTCTTGTTTATTGCCCATACTCTGGGCATTAGTATAGAGACATTGAAGACTATGTGCTTTATAGTCCGACTTTCCCCCTACATTTTGTGGTAGACTATCAATGGGCACCGCGAGTACCCCCGAGTTTATGTCTCCCTCCCCTGTTGGATTCAGTTTAAAGCCCTCCTGATTAAGTTCCTCATGCTGTGTCCAAACACATTCTTCCCAGTCCTTGTGAGGTGCAACCCATCCTTTGCCAGCAGTCCATCTTCCAGGAAGTGTAGCCCGTGGTCCCAGAATCCAAATCCCTCACGTCGGCTCCACCTTCGTAGCCAGTCATTCACTCGGAGTATTTTTCTTTCCCTTTCTATGCCTCTTCCAAGTACTGGAAGGATGGATGAGAAAACTATCTGGGCCCCGAAGTTCTTGAGTTCCCTTCCCAGCTCTTCAAAGTCTGCCGTGATTTCTTTGTAACTCCGCTTGGCAGTATCATTTGTACCCACGTGGAAGAGAAGAAAGGGGTATGTGTCGGTGGGCTGCATGAGCCTCGGCAGCTGTTCTGTCACATCCTTAATCCGTGCCCCAGGGAGACAGCACACCTGGCGAGTCCATGGGTCTTCGCGACATACTTTGGCTTCGATCCCCCGCAGGAGGGAGTCTCCCACTACGAGTACTCTTCTCTTCCTCTTGCTGTAGGCCTTGGTTTGATTTCCTCCACTTGACTGACCCTCAGCCTCTTGCTCGCTGTCATGTTGGGTGCCCGATAATCCGTCCTCTGCAGGCTGTCCTCTGCTCTCGTCCTCAAGTACATGGAAGCGGTTCCATAGCTCCACTGCTTCCACAGGCGCAGAGTGTCTTGTAGTTCTTCTGCTCCTAACAGTCACCCTTTTCCAGGGAGTTCCCCCTGTGTTATTTTCCCTTGCCTCTGCAGTCTCTGACTCTGCCTCATCCTGCAGTTGCCCTTCTGGCTCCTGTACTGTGCTTTGGTGCTGTAGATCCACCGTTCTGTCTAAGAACTCCTCGCTTTCTCTTATGCTCCTGAGGGTTGACACTTGCTGCTCCAGTCCTCTGACCTTTTCTTCCAACAGCGTGACCAGCTTGCACTTGTTGCACGTGTAGGCCATGTTGATCTCCGGCAGGAAAACAAACATTGCACACCCCTTGCAGGTCACCACCACTGCTGAGTCCTTTCCTTCCATAGTGCTCTGTTTCTGTCTTCCTAGAATATATATATATATGTTTTTTTTGTGTGTGTGTGTGTGTTTTTTTAGGGACCTCCCCCTTGACCTCCCCTGCCGAGCTCCGCTGCCAAACTCCTGTTTGCTCTCCCTGTGCGCTCGCTCTGTGCGCTCGCTCTCTGGGAGCCTGCCCGCTTATCACAGCCCCGAGAACAGCTGGAGCCTCTCTCCTGTTGTGCTCCTGCTCAGCTGGGAGTCAGGAACAGAATGAGCTCCCAGGCCACGCCCTGCAATCAGCCCCACTTCCTGCAATCAATCAGCTGCAATCAGCCCCAGGTAGTTGCAGTCAGCAGGAGCTTCTGCTCAACAGAATGAGCTCTCAGGCCACGCCTTTCCCTTGCAGCACTTGTTGTTGTACTACTCCGCTGCCAAACTCCTGTTTGCTCTCCCTGTTCGCTCGCTCTGTTCGCTACTTACTTGGCTACAACTCAGGCTCACCTGCCAGCGCAGAAAAATCCAGCATCTTAGGTGCAGAGGTGCATTTCCACCTGCTGTTGTAGGACTCGGATGTTGTCTGGTGTGTGTGTGTGGGGGGGGGAGGGTGCCTTAAAACGCGAGCACTGTTCATGTGCTGAAATTAATTTATTTCTATTTCCTCACTCATTCTGCCTGTTACTCCATCTACCTTGCTCACTTCCACTACTAGTTGGGCTTGTAAACATAAACCCCAGTTCACCTGTCTGAGAGGCAGTACAAATGTCTCTGCAGGTGCCTGCTACAGAACGAATGGCAGTTTTGGTCCATGAACCAAGACCTGCTCGCTGCAACCTGTAGCTGTGCAGGCTGGAGCGAACTGTTTTCAGGGTGATCATCCCCTTCACCCCTCCCCCACCTAAATTGCAATGCTAATGCTACCAGCTTCCCCCACACTACCGTCACCCCTAAGCAGCTAGTAAAGTAGCACAACCAGAGGTGCTGGATTCCCATGCCTCTTCCTCTGCCCTACTTCCCGTTTGGTGAGTGGAGGGGGGATTACAGAGCGAGAGCTGCTTCAGAGAGGGGAGCGGGAAGACGGAGACTACTGAAGGACAGGCGAAGATAGCAGGGAGCTAATAAAAACACAAAGGGGGACAAAAAGGTATGGGGTGGTGGAGCAGGCGTGGGGTGGTGGAGGGATGGGGAAACTAGCAAAAGATCCCCCTCCCGAACACGCAGCGGACCAATATTAAAAAAAGGCTGCTGACATAGCAAGGGTTCAAGGGATTGCAGGCTGCAGATTCCACCACAAAGGCACCTGGAATATGTGCCAGAGCTGGCTGGAGGACTGGGGGGGGGCGGGTGAGGAGGGGCAGAAGAACAAGCTATGGCCAGCCCAGTCATCTGTTCGCAGGGTGGCTTAGCGTGTTGTGCGAATCCGCCCGGTGTGTTCAATGGAGCTTACTCCCATAGCATAGAATAAGTGTGCATAGAATCACAGTCTATAGATGCCTACTTAAAACTAGGTCCCACTGAATTCAGTTGGACTTACTCTCAGGAAACTGGGAATAGAATTGCAGCCTTACTGGGTTTTTTTCAGACCTCCTTGAGCAATGCCTCTAATGAATAATGGAGGGAACAATCCTATGGCCCCTAGACATTGTCTGAGGGGCCATAGGATAGTTTGGATTCCACGCTTCGAGGCTGGAGACAGCACTGCGACCTCGGAGCTGGGAATCAGAGCTCTGCCCCCTCCCCCACCCCCTTGCAGCCGGCACCATGATGGCTGCTTTCCAAGGTTGGGAAAGCAACCTCAAAGAGGGTTAAACAGGGCATTTCAGGAGGAGGGGGAAAGAGGAGACTGGCACAGCCAGGATATCAGTTATCCTGAAGCTGCTCCAGTCTCCTTCCCTCCCCCTCCAAAGTGCCTCAGCTAGACAGGCAAAAAAGCCCAGCTGGTGAAAATGCAGGGCAGGAGGATCCGGAGGCGAAGATGGCCTCTGCTGCTCCTCCTGCTCTGCATTGGATGCCTGAAAGCCTCTGAGTTTCGGGGCCTACCAGCATCCCGATAGGATTGTGCCCTGAATGATTATCATTTTAGGGGAGACTTTATCTTGAATAATCTCAATTAAAGTTTAAAAAACTACTTTCTGGGTTGCCCACCTTACCTATTCCTTAAAGATGATTCAGCTTGTATTGTATTGTATTATATTAATGAATATGTTCAATCTGCAGCAAAAGGGAAAAGTTAATACCAGATAAATTGTGATTGCTACCCTCTTCCATGACAGAGGCTATGTGAGTTTATTAGCTGAAAGAAATGTGATGTTTAATCATCATGCATCCGCATGCTGAGAACAGCTGCGCCTGTTGAATTTTAGCCTGTCAAATCATTGTTACAGATATTTAGCATTGGAGAAAAGAAAATATGGCAATCTAAGACAAACTCTACATTGCTATATATGCTATACATAACCTTGTTTAAAGTTCACACTGTGGTTGGCAGAGAATATTAAACTAAGAGGGCACGAACATTATTAGAGATGCCAGTGAAACCGCCTCCGGGCTATAACTATAAAGATTTTCCTCCAAAGGCAAGACCAGTATTTTGAAGCCAAAATAAGCAAAAGAAAGTAACACATGAATCATTCCTCTGATGCTGTCTTCTGAAGCATTTCCAGTTTGATTATGCTTTTTTTTAAAAAATGTGATGGTCAAAGCTGAACATGGTATTTCCACCTGAAGTCATCTAAGCAGGGCTAGCATGATAGGCTGCAGGTTCTGGACATGTTGAACTTGGAGAGGGAGAAAGGGAATCATAGCAATTTTCAAATATCAGATGGCTGCTTCCCAAGGAAAACTTGAACCCTCCCCTTCTTCCCGCCAGAGTTCACTAAGTATCTTCGCCATTCATCCAGTACCTTTCAATATGGCACTGGAACAAATGATAATGGTAAATCATACACTAGGATTCAGTAATGTAAATAAAGGAAATCTTCTTTACATTGTTGCAAAGGTTTAGATTAGCATGCCAAGCATACATATACCTTATGCAAAGTGACAATTAACATTTCCATAAGTGAGAGCTCTGCCAGCCTGCCCCATGATTCTATGATTCTATGGGTTGGACTCGATGGCCTTGTAGACCCCTTCCAACTCTACTTTTCTATGATTCTATGATTCCAGAAAGTCCAAAATCCCCATTCCACAAGGGGTGGCCACTACTTGTGGAAGGGAATCAAAGGGGTTGGTCACTTGCAGGCAGTCTCCATTGGATACTGCCCAATATGAATTAGTAATTATAATTGTAGGCTACAAACTGCATATATCCACCAAGATCCAGTTGGAATCTTGGGGACAGTGACAGAAATACCAGGACAATTTTACTGTGAAATAATTATGCAATGTACTGGACCATAAAAATTGAGGGGACGATAGAAAAATCACTCCCATATTAGTTGTTGTATTACAATGTTTGCACACTCTCTAGTCATTTGTAATCAATTAATGTTATTTAATTATGTATGCCTTTTTAAAGCTAAAAGCTCATTTGAAAGTCTTATTAACAGTTGAAAATAACAGAGAATTTCTTTGCAGGGAATTTATTCCAATATAGTAGCACCAGATCATACCAGAAGTATTATTCCCTTGCAAAGATGGCAATAATATCTATCACAGCTTGTAGTTATACAGGGCAGGAGGAGTCCCCATACTAATAAAACACTAAGATTGTTTTTTTGTTTTTTTCCAGATGAAACCATGTGATAGTGATTTAATTGCTGTTTTGAAATCCAAATGTAGCAGACATTAATTTGTTAAACACTTATCAGATGCCAAATATATATATATATATATATATATATATATATATATATCCTGTCATTTGCTTCATCATGTCAGCCCAGCTGTGATGGAACTGAAGCTTAATTCAGGGTGAGAAGGAGAGAATAATATATACAAGAGGTTAGAAAGAAAGTGTTTGACCTGCTGGGGAGGAGGCATATCTAAGTTATAGAGAACATGCTTTGAATGCAGGAATTTTCATGTTCACTCCCTAGTCCCTAACACTTCCAGTTAATTGGCTATTAGGGTACAAGGTAGGAGTAGACAGTACTGGGCTATATGGACCAGTGCTCCGACCAAATGAGCCAAAATTACTCAGAAGACAATTTTCTGATAAATTTTGAGCTATTTTCTTTTTCTCACTCCTTTTGAAAAAGGCCACTTTGTAGAATTTTCTCTGAATATTCTCCAGCCTTTTTTTTTTTTTTTAATCCTCCCTCCGTTGCCCCTCCTACACACTCAGTGGGTTGGGTTCAGACAACATGATAACCCACACAGACAGACAACATGATGAGGGTTGAGTATGGGTTGAGTGTGGCTTGTTGTTGAACCATGGGTTCTTGCTGAAACATGGGTTATCGTGTTGTCTGAACCCAGCCAAGATAACAAACCATGGTGAACAACTCCCAGTTCACAACCCAACAACAAACCATGGGTTCTTCTTCATGGGTGTTTTTTGGTAACAGCCACAGCATGTTAGCACAGCTGGGTGCAGACAACACAGTTCAACCCACGGTTCAACGACAACCCACACTCACCCCATACTCAGCCCCTGAGTGTCGGTATTGTGTTGTCTGAACCAGTCACAATGCCTTGAAATACTCGTCCACTTGCAACAGCAGCAGCAGCAAAAACAAAACCTTAGGAAAAAGAAAGAAGCGATGCTACTGCTACTGCTGATGGTGAGCTCCACCTCTGAGAAAGTATTGGA
>JAHFWL010001293.1:0-141343 GCA_021292165.1 Shinisaurus crocodilurus | reverse complement strand
TTGCTCAGGATCTTTCACAGCCATGCAAAAGCTTAACTGAGATTTATAAAGTTCATAGCCTAATAACGCAAATCCGCATAAAGCAAACAAACGAGCTTGAATGTAAAATCAAAATTTTATTTGGCTCTTTAGGCCGTTATACGAGTATCCTCAGTTCTGTTTCCAGTCAGGAAAGAAAAAGACACTAGTTAGTATTTTAACCATACTTGGAAAACTTGGGGGAGCTATTCTTGGATTCTTGGATGTAAACAATTTTTGTTTCTTTTTAAAAGCATTGACTCATTCTTATTTCCCTTTTAATTCAAACCTATTTGATGTTTTACAAACAAATCATCTCAGTGCGGCGTTTGGTTTTGCTTATTATTTTCAGATCACTCTAAGTCTAGGTTGCGGTCTACTCAGTCAGTCGCAGAACTCACATCGATTTTAATGTCGTCCGAACGGAGTCCTCGCCATTCGGGGGTGGATTTAGAGCGTTTTGAAAAGTGTGTTATAATGTACAAATTCGGGCTAGGGCGGAGGACGCGATCCAGTTCTGTACGTCTTTGCAAGTGGGACACCAAAGTTTTAGAAACTTTGCCCAAGTCATATTTGCCAGAGCAAGAGGACCCTTCAAAATAGAACAAAAGTCTATCCTCACTTCTGTTTTTACTCCGAAGCTACCAAAGTGAGAGTTCGGAACCCCCGGAAATCACGAAAAGACTCCATCATGAGCAATGAATACATCTTGCTTTTGAAGCCTTCCCTTCTGCCTTTCCCCCTCCTAGAACCCCTGTTAACAAACAACTCCCTCCCAACAACCTGCCGTTTTGATCATTTATTGGGGGGGGGAGGGAGGAGGGGGGGGGAGCTGATCAGCTAAGCCCGTGACTCTCATTTTAACGGAACAGGTCTATAATTTCTTGCCGTCATTTTTATGAAACCGCAGATGTTAGCCCTTTTCTACGTGTTCGGGCTGCTAATGCCAGACCACTTAACAGGAGAACAACAACAACAGAAAATGTTCATCAGCGCTGGAGCTTTTCCCAGGACGAGCTCTCGGCTGTTGCCTCTAGTTCCTTCCAAGACACACTAAACGTGGGGGAGGTAAGGATGGGTGGTGATGGGGGGGGGGGTCGCTCGGGGAAGGCGGGGAGAGGAGGCCCTCGCT
This sequence comes from Shinisaurus crocodilurus, assembly GCA_021292165.1. Lineage (NCBI taxonomy): Eukaryota > Metazoa > Chordata > Lepidosauria > Squamata > Shinisauridae > Shinisaurus > Shinisaurus crocodilurus. Next base: position 140,193 of record JAHFWL010001293.1, on the reverse strand, counting down.
CTGCCCACTCGCATCCTGGCCATGCGCTTTCCCAGACGCCCGTAGCCCTCTGTTTCTATGACTTCACGCACCCTCCCACCCCCACCCCGACCTTGGAAATCTGGGAAGGAGTGGAGCTTGCTGTTCGGTCTCTCTTATAGCTTTCCACTCTCTGTCTCCGTCTCATCATCCCGATGACACACACTTTGTGAAGAACTTCGGGAGGCTTGCCCTCTTTGTTTCCAGGGGTTCTGCCGCTCGGGAGTCCCCTTATTTGTAGCACACGGTTCTCTGTATTTAGGACAGGCCCGGGCGTTGCGGTCTTTGATTTTTAAATTTATTTATTTATTCATATGTCTGTTTGTTTATATTTTCGTGGCCTGCCAAAGTACCAAATGTCTTAAGAGACCACGAGGATTTGCATCAAAGGCTGCAGCCATAGGCAACCCTGACTCGGGAGTAAGGCCCGGTGAAACGCCACGTCACGGGACTTACTTCTTGAGTAAGGATGGATAGGATTGTGGTGTCAGTCAGAGAACAAAGCTGGGACCAGATGATCCGGACACCAAAATCAGCTAAATTCTGCTTGGGATCCAAAGCACCATGCCGCGCGCGAACTAACAGATTTTTTTCATACACACGAAAGTCTCTTCCGCACCCAGCCCGGTAGAAATAGTTCCTTTTCACGGAGAAGATAGGCGAATCGATTACAAATCAAATGTTTATGTTCTGCAAACGCTTTGAGGTGTGGTGTGTGTGTGTGTGTGTGTGTGTGTGTGTGTGTGTAACTTTCTTCTCCACGAAGTGGTTGGGTTGCGCAGGTAGAGCAGGGCTCCATTTGACTGCACCAGCGACATCTAGTGGCACAAAGGCGCTCTCTCGCTTCGCGGTTCGATGCTCCCTGAAAAAAGAAAGCACTTCGTCGAGGAAGGTGAACTAAGTCGCACGCATACTTACTTATGAGTAGCCTCATTGAACTCGGTTTGTCTGAAGTAAACAGGCGTAGGATTATTCTGTTAGGCTGCAACCTAGACATACTTTTCCTGGGAGTAAGTTCCCACGAACACGCACAGGACTTGCGCTGCAAGTCCTCCACCCCCGCCCCGCCCCCGTCCTGCTCAACTCAGTTTCTTAAAACTGGCCCAGAAAGTTGACGAAAGAAAGACTAGTCTGAAGTCTTGTCTCATCCAATTATAACACCTTGGTACTGAGGACGGGGGAGGGGGGGTGGCGCAAAGATGAACGCAACTGATTTTAAGCGGGAGCTGTTATTTCTGTGGCTGGCACAGCCTGGTAAAAATGATACCACTCCCTCCCCCCCCCAGGCCTAGGCTAAAGCCTCAGAAGAGGGCGGAAAGACCAACTGGCGAGTGTTCAGGGAGCACCATTAGGTTGCAACGGGGACCCAATTGCCTGAGAACTTTTGCTCCAGCTCTGGCGGGGAGATTGCTCCGCGATCTCCGGTTTTGGAAAATGACGATTCCTCCCCATTTCAATACGTGCGTCAACTCTCATTAACCCTGCCGGCCATCTTCCTTCTCCGGGCCGGCCTGGCTTGCTTGAGGTGCTCTATCGATTTAATGGGAGACGAGGGGCCGCTGCCTCGCTCGTCGTCCGAGGACGTCGTTCCTTAGGAGGCTGGAAAGGTGGCAAGGGCTTGGGAAGAGGACGTTCTTCCCAGCCGCAGAATTTCCCCAACATTTCTTCTCGCTTTTCCAGAAAGGAAGGAAGGGAGAGGAGTACATCATCTTCGGTTTTGTCTTCTTCACAACAGCAGAGCCTAGGAAAGCTTCGCAGTCCGTAACTCCTAGCATCTCTGACTTTAATAGGGTCACCCTGGGATGCAGAGGCTGTGAACTGTTATTTATTTACATTTCTATCCCACCTTTTTTTCCAATTGCAAGGAAACCCAAGGGCAGCTTACATGGTCCTCTTCCTCTCCAGAACAAGCTCACAACACCCTGTGAGGTAGGTTCGGCTGAGAGTCAGTGACTGGCCCAAAGTCATGCAGTGAGCTTCTGGGGCGAGTGGCGACTAGAACCTGGATCTCCCGAAGTCCCAGTCCAACACTCTCACCACACCACTACGCCACACTGGCTCTCTGTTACAAGTTGAAATGACTAGAACAAAGATCCTCCACACGCATACTTCCTCGTGCAATGTGTCAGTGGGAGGGGGGGTGGGAGACCAGCAAACACAGACCCACCTCCTGGGACTCACTGAGTTCAAAGCTCAAGTCCTGAAACATGACTGGAAATCCTACACTCCTAAACCAGGACGTGGGATTCACACATATACCTATTCAATCACGGGAACACAAGCATAAAGTATGAACTGCATGTGTGAATGAGTGCGTGCTCACCGATCAAACCCACCAGCGCAGACTCCACGCTGTTTCTTCGCGCTGTTTTCTCGAATGTTCAGCACGAATTCGGGCGCAAGTCCCCAAGTCTCTCTCTCTCTCTCTCTCTCTGTGTGTGTGTGTGTGACTGTGTGTTTGTGTGTCTGTCTATCTAAAACAGGGCTCTCCAACCTTGGGTCCCCAGATGTTGCTGGACTACAGCTCCCAGAATCCCGTGCCATTAGCCATGCTGGCCTGGGTATGCCTGGTAGCGGTAGGCCAGTGTGGGATAGTGAAAAAAGTTCAGCAGTCAAAACCAATGGCTCATGTGTTCACCAGTTAGTGGGATGAAATGGTTAAGGCCCTGAATGTCTTCTAAGGGGTGGATTCCCTAGAGATTACTCAGTGTGTGTTAGCTGAGTCTCAGCAGGAAGTGGGCGTAGCTCTCAGCTCTTCTCTTTCTACTGAGACTCTGAATGTGGTAGTAAAGGTTGTTGCCTCCACGTTGTTCTAACAGCAGCATGTAACCAGAGTTGCTGGTCTGAACTCCACAAGTTCAAATGTACTGTAACCAACTGTAAGAAACGCTTTTTAGCCTGCCTGAATGAAACTGCATAATCTGAGTGAGTAAATGTTACTTTTAACTTTTACAAGACTGTGTCTCTGCCTTAAAGCATCCTGGACTACCAAATGCTAACTGGCTAACACTAGCCAAAATCTAAGCTTCTCTTAAGCTGGAAAGGGACTCTACTCTGCTGACCTCACTAACGTGAGATAGGAAGGATAATGCTCAACAATATATCCTCTCCTAGCATCTTTTTCAAGTCCCAACAGCCAGCAACATCTGGGGACCCAAGGCTGGAGAGCCTTGCCCTAGAGTTTTCCCTTGCTTACTCAGCATTTGGTGCCACGTTCACAGACACACATACACGGGTTCATCCTTTGGTGACGGCAGCGTCAAGTAAATGGCGCCCTCATTATCTATCAAACATCGCAGGCAGAACTTCCAGGGCCCCCGTCTCCTCACAGGCACTACTTTTTCAAGGGGGGGGTCAGTTCACACCTTCAGCTGCCAGTCATCAAGTGCGGAGTGATCAAACGATGAGGATGCGCAAGAAAGGTACTTTGTGCGGTTTTTATCCTGTACGCCGCCTAGGTTCCACCTACAAATCATTTTAGATGATGCAACGAGGAGGGTGAACAGGAAAAGGAGACGAAACGCCCTGGTGCCTGTAGGGTTGGTTTCGTGCGGCTTTTCCTCGCCTTGCTGCGAGGCTACACGCGGGGCAAGCCTTTACCCCAGAACTGGAGTGCTTGCTTTCCCTTCAGTCGGTCGGCCCTCGCCCAGGCTTCCCTCGTCTCTCCCGCGCCGCTGATGGTCTGGGCAGCAACCCAATCAAGTGAAGCTTCCTGCCTCCCCCCCCCCCGGGGGGGGGGGGCTTGACAGAGCCTGAACGTGAGTTTGGTGCGAGTGGGAGCAGTTTGAGTTTGAGTTTGAGTTTTTCTTTAGTCCTGGGTAGGGAGGAATTTGGGTTTTATAGGGCTAACGTCTCTTCATATTTAGGTATTTTACTTGGCTCTGACACTGCGATCCTCTGCATGTCTACTCTGAAGTAAGTCCTATTGAGTTCAATGGAATTTACTTTAAGGAAAGTGTGTATAGGATTACAGACTCTTTGAAATCAATGGGATGTACTTCTGAGTGCATAGGATTGCACGGTACCCCTACTAAATGCCCCGTTCTTGCCACCTGAAGAGAACCACAATCTAAAATTACGTACGATTATTACTTACTTGCATCGTCTGAGCTCAAAAGTTCGATCCAGGCTTAGTCAGAGCTGACCTATTGAAAGCAACAGGACTTAGGTTAGTCTGCTTAAGTCCCATTGATTTCAATGGGGTTGTTCTATGACAAAATCTGGATCCAACCCAATGCATTTCCCCCCTTTTGAACTATTGCTTTCCCCACCCATCTAAATGTATGTAGATTGAAGCGACTACTGGTCCCATCAATTGACTAAAACTCATACAAGGAATCTCGTTAGATTTCTTCAGTCCAGTGACGGCCCCAGCCAGAGGGATGAGCGGGAGCTAATGCAGTGGGATACTGCGCAATAGCCCTATGCGTGTCTCTAAGTCAGAGGTATGTCCCATTGAGTCCAATGAGACCTACTCCCAGATAAGTGTGTGTTGGATTGCAGCGCGCAATCCTGCACACGTCTGCTCCGAAGAAAGTCCCTTGGAGACCAATGGGGCTTTCTTCAAGGTCAGTGGGTATAGGATTGCATTTACAGCCCCCTTTGCAGCTGCAGTTGCAAAGCCAGAGAGGGTATGAGTAACACTGGACAAAAGGCAGGAATTGAGGAAATGGAAGAAAAACGCTACCTGGGCAACAGACCTCTCAAAATAGACATCTAGGCAGCAGCCAAGCGCCATTGGGAGGATTCAGAAGAAGAAACAGCTGGTGAGGGGGGCGTGGTTCATTATTTATTCATATGAATGTACTTCAGATTTTTCGATTCCGCCTTCCCCCTGATGGGTGGGCAAGGCGGCTTACAACGGATTCTTTAAAAAGAAGGAAGGAAGGGAACAATATAAAACAATTCAAAATCACAGATAGAAGCCAAATTCTAACAAATGAAACAGCAGCTAAAACAACAAAGGATAAAAGAAAGAAAGAAACCCAACACCTCTACATTAAATACCTTGGGTATTTAATGGGTAACATTTTTAACTAAAGTATGGGAAACGTGCATATCCAGGCTACACTGTTATAACATCCTCTACCTGGAGCTGCCTTAAAAGAGGATTTGGAAAAACTCAGCTGACAGAGAATGTAGTTCCACTTCCAATGCTTGTTTGGAGGACACACCTCCCGGAACATATATTGTACCAGTTGACTATTAGCTTCCTAGTCCAATGTAAAGTACTGGCGTTGACTTTTAAAGCCCTAACTGGTTTACAACCAGGTTATTTGAAAGGCGGCTTGCACCCATACTAACCTTTCCAGGCCTTAGCATTGGCCTCTGATGGATGCCTTGCTCGCTCTCATCAAGGTCTATTAGACTGGGGGGGGGGGGGTCTATAGGCAAGCCTTTTTAGTGGTGGCCCTATATTTTTGGAACTGCCTTTCAAATGGCCCTTGAAGACTTTTCAGAGTAGTGCCCGGGTTTTACATCGTTCAAACTGCTAGTGGCTTTTTAACAACTTAGTTTTAACCCATTCTTAACAAAAGCCTGGTTTTGTATTATTAACTGTTGCTTTTGAGTCTTGTAATTCTATTAAGATTTTTTTTTTAAATGGAATTGTTGATTTTAATGGATGTTATTGTCTTTAGATGAGAGCCGGCTGAGGAAGCTGGGAGTTGCAGGACTTTTTTCTGTCTAAACATGCGTAGGATTGTGCCCTCAATGAATGAATAAGTGCTACAGAAAAGGCCTTCTATTACCACCCATATCTCTTCGGAATCGGAAGGCTTGTGGAGCAGACTCTCAGCAGAAGATCTTGACAAAAGAACAGATCCATCTGGCACAGAGCGAAGGACTCTGGATCCAAACCCAAAAGACATCTCTCTCTTCCTCAGCCTCAGTTTCTCTTTTGTAAATGAAGAAGCTGGGGCAGGGATGAATAATAAGATGGTTGCACAGCGCCCAGCAGTTTCAAAAGGCTGCAGTAAGGACGGTGGCTGCAACCCTTTCCCTGCAATCAAAGGGACTAGAGACTTGGTCTTTGTCTTAATTAAAGCCGATGCGTTTGTTTCTCTGCGCTGCCACCCCACCCTGGAGTCGGGATATACCTCCAAAATATCCTCCAAATATTTCGTCCTGCGGTTAGGGCTTCTCAACCCAAGCCCATCGGGACACGGTGGAAGCGGACCTGCTATGAATAAATCTGGGCAAGGCCATTTTCACCAGCGTGTGCGTGCGGCTCTTCTGTTTGTTCCCGCAAGAATGCCTAGGCCCGCTCCAGAAATCCCAAGATAGAAAGACCAAAATCAGTAATACAGCGCCTAACTTTCATTTTTCAAGTGTTGAGCGATGCCGAGGCACACGCTTGCCAAAATGTAACGCGTTTTGGGGGGGGCGCAGCTGGGGTCCAGGGGCTCTCTTCACATGCTCAGATGCACTGTATTATTTACTCCGCACGTCTTTAGACCTGAGGGCTTTTTTTTTTTTTTTTTTTTTTTAGAGAAAAGTAAAGTGATTCTTAATGGGAAACTAAGGAATTCCACCAGATGTGTGTGTACTCCCATTCTCAACCACGGAGTGGGATTGACGTCTGTGGCAGGAAAGAGCAGAACTGCATTTTCTGTCTTCCAAGTTTGCAGAAAGTCCCGAGCTGATCTCAAATCCCAGCTGATACTAACATTAAGAACATAAGAAGAGCCCTGCTGGATCAGACCAAGGGGGTCCATTAGTCCAGCATTCTGTTCACACACAGTAGCCAACCAGCTGCCCAGGGAAACCCACAAGCAGGTCATGAGTGCAAGAGCACCTTCCCCCACAAGCGTGACTAACGTAGCCTAGGAAAATATGTCCTTCCAACTTCGCCTCACTTGGATATTTGAAGTCAAAGACAAACACAGCTATCTACTGTAGTATCTATCTAGGGGAGTGACGAGAAAGTTGGGAGCGGGGGGGGGGGGGACTCTTATCACTAACTCAGTTCCTAAGATCTGATCGGAAAGAGAACGAAACAGGAAGTTTTGCCTTTCAGCGCGAAAAGGTCAAATGTAGCCCCCAAAGGAGAGCGTCTCCTGAAACCCGAGATGAAAACGCAGGGAGTCCAAAAGTCCGGGCGTCTCCGACAGCGCAAACGCTGCAATTCGGATCTTCCACTCCCTGACCGCCGCCTCCCCGTGGGCTGCCCGCATGCCGCTGCTTCCCGCTTCCGCCTTGCAGCAAACGCAGCTTCCCCCTCCCCCTCCCCATTCCGCTCCGGAGGGAACCTGCAATTAGGGGGTGGGAGGTGTGACTTCCCCCCTCCCCTTTCCTCCCATTGATTTGCTGGAATTGCTTCGAGGCGGCTGGTGCGGGGGGGGGGGAGAACTTGGCGAGCTGCGGGCGAGCCAAACAAAACAAGCGCCGCGACGCGGAGCCAGCGCGAGGGAGCCTCCCCCCCACTCCCCCCCCGCCCCTTCTCCCAACTCCGCTCCGCAATTGAACGGAGCTCATTATCATGCTGCGCTCACTCGCTGCCTGTCTAGGGTGGAGGGGGGGGGACCAGCGTGGGGAGGCAGCGAGCCCCAGACAAAGCCCGTGCAGCTGTATTTGAGCTGGGCCAGCGCTGGCAGACGTGCTGCCGTCTCGCTGGGCAGCGCCGCGCTCTCGCTGGCCGCTGCCTCGGCGGTGGCGAGAAGAGCGGCCGAGGAACGATGCTTCGCCGAACCGGGGGCTCGCAAACATCCCCCTAGATGAACGCCCGGGGGGGGGGCGGCGCGGGGTGGATTTGGCCGCCACATAGCCCCGCCCGCGCCCAAGCGCCGAACAATGCAAGTGGCTCTGCTAGATTTGGATCTCTAACTTCTAGGGCTCCCGGATCGATCGATCGATTTATCAGTCTATCTATTTCATCTGACTATCTATCTATTTCATTTATCTATCATCTATCTATCCCATCAATTATCTATCTATCTATCTATCTATCTATCTATCATCTATCTATCTATTTAATCTCTCTTGCTCTCTCGCGTCTCTCATCTCTCTCTCTCTTTCTTATCTAACATCTATTTCATCTCTCTCTATTTCTCTTTCTCATCTATCTATCTATCTATCTATCTCATGTCATCTATCTAGATATTTATCTCGTCTATCTCTATCTATCATATGTAACTGGGAGGGGAATTCTGACCTCACTAACTCAGGACAGTATTTTTAGGGCAGTAAAAATTCTTAGGGTAACTTCTTCTTGAGTCATAAAGCTGCAATTTGACACACACAGACGCACACACTTTGATTACTGTACACAATCGCATGTATAGGGTGTATATATAGCGCTCTGCTCTGTCTGTCTGTTTCTCTCGGGCACACACACACACACACACACACGAGCCATATTATTCTGCGAGCGACTGAGGATCAGCTGGGACGCGAAGGCAGCCTTTAACATCCCTCAGTCTTCAACAACCTTCTGTGGATTTGGCAACCGTGAGCGTCTTTCGCAAGCCCTGGAGGTTTGAGGAGGGTCCTCCGCTTTCTGCCCCTTTCTCCCGCCGCCCACCGCCCACTTTTTTACAGAAGGAAAGTGGACGGCAGTCAGCTTCTGCTTGCCCGGGGTACACCACAAGTTCCGTTGGGCTCCACCCAAGGCCGGCCTCTGTCCCAGCAGCACTGCGTGTTCGTTGTGAGCCGGGCTGTCTCTCTTGCGGAAAATAAGATGGGAACCCAAAGCTTGTTTATTGGGGGTTAGATCTCAGCGCTTCCTTAAAAGCAAAACAAAGCCAAGCAAAAACCAGAGGCATTTTCCCCCCTGAGGGGACCAATCAAAAGAGTCCTAATTGTCGGGAGGACGGCTGAATAGGATCTTCGTGGGCGGAAAGTCAATTGGTTTATTTGGAAAGAGGCTCTTTCTGGCTACCTAAAACTAGAGGAATGAAAGTCATAAAATGGTTTGAATCGTCTCCCAAATCTATCCAGTAAAATAAGCAGGGTGAAGTGTGAATGTGTGTACACACGCGCAGGAACTTCTCCGACAAAACCTTGTGCAGCCTAAACCTAAGAAATGAGTTCAAACTGGGACTTACTCCCAAGTAAGCATACACTGGGTCTGGCTTGCAGCCTTACATTGTCTCCGGACACTGCCTGCGCTCTCTCAGCCTCAATCTCAGTCTCTCTCAAATTGGGCGATTCTGTTCATGGTAATAGTGCGTTCGGATACACAAGCGCACCTTAGTCGTAGCATTCAGAAATCAGCTCCAGATCTTCAGAACAACTGGCAACATCCAGAGGTCATTGTGCCTCCGTACTGCAGGGAAAGATACATGCCTACTGTATATGTGCCTTCAGATGTGCATAGGAATGTACACGAGGGGGGGGGGGGAGACGACACCACTGAAATCACATCCTCTCTGGGTAGCAGACCATCCTTTCCTATGTGCCGGACCCAGACAGCTCAGTTAAAATTCTAGGATCTCCTCTTCCAATTCCGTAGATCGTGCTGAAAAGAGTAGAGTCGGCACAGTGGCCACCACACAGCAAAGAAGCCACAAGCATGGGCCATGCCGCCTATTCTGGCAACGGCCCTTGCGAAGAAAATGGGGGGGGGGGGGGGATCGAGGTGGCCGTAAAGGACCCTGAGAATATTTATGACCCGCTGGCTGCAAGCCAATTTATTTATTTAATTAATTACATTCATATCCCTCCTTTCTCCCCTCTTGCAAGGAGCCCAAAGCGGCTTACATGGTCCGCCTCCTCTCCATTTTATCCTCACAACAACCCTGTGAAGTAGGTTAGGCTGAGAGTCAGTGACTGGCCCAAGGTCAGCCAGTGAACTTCATGGCAGAGCGGGGACTAGAACCCGGATCTCCCGAGTCCCAGTTTGTTTGTTTGTTTATTATATTTATACCCCGCCTTTTTTCCTGAAAGGTCCAACACTCTCGCCACTATGCTGCTCTGGCTTTCCAGTGGAGGAAGTTACATGATCGCTAGCACAACAACCCAATGACATGGCCCATTGAGGCTTACTCCCAGGTAAGTGCTGGGTATAAGATTGCAGCCGGAGTCTTTGCCTCGTGGGCTCGGCTTCTCTCTCTCTCCAGCCCCGCCTGCCCTTCTCTCTCACTCCCCCCTCCCTCTTTCTCTCTCTCCCCTCCCTCTTTCTCTCTCCCCACCCCATCTTTTCAGGCCGCTTCGTGCACTACAAGCCCACTCGGCTACTGCCAAGGAAAGTTCATCACCTCAACGGACCACTTGAGGCAGCCATGCGAAAGTTGGCGGGTCCCCCCCCCCCCCATTTTTTGGACTTCCTCTCTCATCAGCCCCGGCTAGTATGCCCAATAGCTAGGAATGCCGGGAGCTGCAGTGCGAAAGACCTGGAGGGCACCAGGTTGTGTGGAAGCTGGCTTACTATTCTCTAACCAGAGAGATGTCTCCAGGGACTCAGGGTTCAACCCGAACCCGAACTCCTCTGCTGTAGCTCTGGAATCCCGTTCTGCTCATCTCAGATGCCCGAGGACTGGTTTAATGACCTTAGACCATGGGCACTCTGCATATAGCTCGAAGAACTCTCTCTTGTAGGATTCCTCCACATCCCCCCCCCCCCCCGCCTGCTGAGCGGCTCCGCTGGAAAACAGATTCCATTGCCAGGGCAAGCACGGGGTGGGGAAGGGTAGTCCTGGAGAGAGAGAACACAGAAGGTGGGGAGCGCATTTCAGGGGAGCCAAAGTGGATTTCTTCAAGGAACCGCCGGGGTCCAGCAATGGGGGGGGGGGGGAGCAGATGGGAGCGAGCTCCTTTTCTGAAAACAAGCCGCTTCCCCGCCCGCCCCCGCCAGGATCCAAGCCCTGACTCAGATTCAACCTTACTGCTTCATCTCTTCAATTGATCTTCGTTTTAAAAACGGTGTAATGCTTCTCCAGAGGCGCTCCGCTCCCCCCCCCTCACAACAACGCAGAGTTCCAGCGAAACTTGCATACAATGAGGGGTTTCTTAAACCGGAATGCCAAAGCTGGGGGTGGGGTGGGGGTTTGAATAGCCAGTCTCCACGGTTCCTTTGGACTTGGGCAATATTATTCTCCTGAGGCTATCAATTTTCCAATCAGATTTGACACCGGCCCATTTCCCCCCAGCCCAAATCCTTCAGCGAGAGGCACAAAAGAGCCATTATGTCGGGCCACTTACATGCGCCTCCTTCCAGCCTCACTCTCGCTTTCATTCCTTCATTTTTAGGGCTTTTTGTTGTTCTTCTCCTCCTCCTTGTTCTTGGTTCCAACTCCAAAAAGAATCTGGATCGACTGGGAAGTTGCTGTTGCCATGAATGACTAGGAGTGCAAGCAATGATTATATCAGGAACAATATTTAGAGGCCAGAGGCTTAATCATAGTGATTTGCTTAGTCAAAGCATTGGCTATTGGTTATTTTATTTATATATACACCTGCGGGGATTCCTCCATCACTTCAATCAGTACTACCATTTTCCTCCCTTTTAAAAAGAAAAGTTAGAAAAAATAACTCAATTAAAAACACAACGCACACTAAAATGGACTTTTGCTTTGTCCATCTCTTCTGTTTTCTTGTTGATCTGGGGAGTCTTATCTGAAATCAAAGAAAAGGATTAGCTAGTTTAGGAACAGATCGAAATCAAAATGTGTGTGTGTGTGTGTGTGTGTGTGTGAGAGAGAGAGAGAGAGAGAGAGAGAGAGAGAAACCAGAAGGCTGAATATACAAAACTGGGAGCCTTTCTTTTGGAAACAACACAAGTCCAAGCATTTAGTTCGGGGGTATTCATGGAGAATAGGTTTGTCACTGGGAGTCATGGAGCTTCTGTGTTCAAAAGCAGTCTACTGTTGCCAGCACTAAAAAACAGTGCCTCTCCGGCAAAGTGTGATTCGTGCCTCAAGTGTGCCCTACCCAATAAACACACTGAGGGGAGACGGGAAACCAAGTTTATTTGAGGCCTCAAGTAGGCTCTAGGAGTCTGGGACTCAAATCAAGAGCCCCGTTTCAAGTTCTTCTTGGATCTTTTATACAGCATGGGATCAGTCACATTATATACAGTTGCGTAGAAAAACATTCTCCTTATCATGACCTCTTTCACATACATTCAACGACTTCCTCTGTCTTTCCTTGGTACATACATTTCCTTCTGTTCCTTTCTAAAGTACAACTCTATGGCTTACGCTGGCTCAGCTTGTCTGAGCGTGGAAAGCTAAGCAGGGTCAAGCCTGGTTATTACTTGGATGGGAGACCCCTCCTCTAGTTTCCTGCATTGAGCAGGGGGTTGGACTCTATAGCCTTATAGGCTCCTTCCACCTCTATGATCTATGAAATCTATGAAAATCTTGTTCTTTCTCTCAGGACAAACATCAGGCTGACGCTTGCATTTTCCCCCACTTCCCCCTTCCCTCCTCCTTCTCGCCCATCCTTTCCCTGTTCCCTTATCAGCGTCCTTTGTACGCACACATTCTTCACCTCTTCTCACACACACATTCTTCTCGGGCCTCTTCCTCCCACCCATTTACTGCAGCTGTAAACAAAGCAGCTTGCAACCTTACTCCCCCCCCCCTACATCTCAATCCACATACACTTTGCAACTTTAGCAAGCAGTTTCACAGAACAGCAAGAAAGCAGAAAACAAGAATGCAAGATTCTCTAGTCAGGCCTAACTAAACATTAGAACAGGGGTACAAATTTGCATGGTCTCCAACACTACCTTGAATACCAGATTTTGGGGTCAGACGATGGAGAAGCCGCCTTGCTTTCTTCCCCTCCTTATAAGCTTCCCAGAATTAACTGACCAGCCACTGTCTTAACTTCCTTGTTCAGGGGCAAAACAATGGAGCAACAGGTCTATTGCTTCCATGCCTGTCTTGCCAGCTCTCAAAAGCATTTGGATGACCACACTTGGACATAAAATAAAATAGGTGGACCTTTCTTTGGTCCAATCCAACAGGGTCCTTATGGTTTAACCCAAGGGCATCCCCCCTCTGTCTTGAATACATTTACAGCCCTTTCTTAAGCATGAGTGACTTTACTAGGCTTTATGGAGTGGTATACAAATACTGTAAAAAAAAATTAAAAAAAAATAAAAATATGTAAGTGTGTTTAGGAATTGCAGTCTTATTATCAATGTGGTTCTATCAGCCTGCTGAAAACTGCGCTCTTGAACCCAAGTCATTCTTAGAAAGTCAAATTCAGTAACATCAATGGAGTTTACTTTCAGGCCTGTGGCTTATGCTGGTTCAGCTTGTCTGAGCGTGGACAGCTAAGCAGGGTCAGGCCTGGTTATTACTTGAATGGGAGACTCCTCCTCTAGTTTCCTGCATTCAGCAGGGGGTTGGACTCGATAGCCTTGTAGGCTCCTTCCAACTCTATCAGATCTATGAAATCTATGAAGAGTGGAACTGAAGACTGTAGTCCAGCCTTCCCTGTCCTGGTGCCCTCCAGATGTTTTGGACTTCAATTCCCATCAGCCCCAGCCAGCATGGCCAATGGTCAGGAATGCTGGGGGGTGTCCAAAACATCTGGAAGGCACCAGGTCAGAGAAGGCTGGTCTAGGCTGTCAAAATAAGGCATTTTGCACCTGTAAACCTCACTGAAGTTCATTACTCCCCCAGCAAAATCAATGGGACCTAATTTTGGTTGGATCGTGCCCAACATGGCATATGAGTGTTTAAAGATTGGGATGTATGTCAGAATGAAACTAGTCAGTGGTTTAGAATGAAGCTTTAGAAGGAATACATGTAAAGTTTACATTGTAAACAAACACCCCAAAACCTCTGCAGCCATTTTTATCCTAAGGGCAGCCTCCCAAGGGCATTCATTGCCTTATTTGTGTGCCATCTTGTTGCCCTCCTGCAAAGGCACGGCTGTAGCAGCAAAAAGAGAAAAGTGCTGTTTTCAGAGGGGCTTAGAAGATACTATCTAGTTCAGACTTCCCCAACGTGGTGCCTTCCAGATGTGTTGGATTGGAATGCCCATTGTTCCAGGCTGATCTAGTTTCTTATAGCAATAAATATTGTAGTTTGTTTGTTTGTTTATTAAAATACTTATGATAACCTTTCAGCCCCCAAGGGCAGCCAGGGGGATAAACATTTTTTAAAAAACAATAATACATATCAAAACAACCAATTAAAAATTGAACAGCCTTTAAAAACACAAACTGAGAGCGAAGTTTAAAAATAATCAAAAGCCATGCAGAACAAAACAGTTTTTATGGATAGGCAGATACAGAGCCAATCTAACCTCTCTAGTGAGGGAGCTCCAAAATTGGGGCACTGCTACAGAAAAGGCCCCATCCTGTGTACACACCATTCTAGTCTATTTTAGTGGCGGGAGGTATAACAGGTCCTCTAATGAAGATCATAAATTTGGAGTAGGCTCATACAGAAGGAGGCTGTCCTTCAGATATCCTGGCTCCAAGCTGTTTAGGGTTTCATAGGTAAGAACCAGCATCTTGAATTAAGCTCAGAAACAAACTGGAAGCCAGTGTAGTTGATTCAAGACCAGTGATATGTAGTGCTGTGCAGAACCCTGCCCTCTATTTTAACAGATTTTGTGTCTCCCTGAGAAAGTGGCTTTATTTTTTCTGCCTCTTTTGCAGGGAGGGGAATTTTGAATAATTTTCTCACTGGGGAAGGGGAGAGGGTTTCTGGTTACCTTTTTAAGTGTAGGAGGTGGCCAAGGGTTCTTTTTCTATTTTTTTAACTTTAAAATCACCCCATGTGCTTTCACAGGCTTTCCGACTGTCAACAACTCCTGAACTCCCATGAGACTACGTGACATCACACACTCTCATAGGCATTCAGGAAGAGCTGCTGGGCTGCAGAAGCCTATCTGTAAAGAGCCCCATGCTGCTGCAAGTGCATGAGGTACTATGTTTAAAGTACAAAGAAAGTGTTGGGACTTGAAAAAGATGCTAGGAGAGGATATATTGTTGAGTATTATCCTTCCTATCTCACGTTAGTGAGATCAGCAGAGTAGAGTCCCTTTCCAGCTTAAAAGAAGCTTAGATTTGGCTAGCGTTAGCCAGTTAGCATTTGGTAATCCAGGATGCTTTAAGGCAGACTGGATTTCCCTGGTTTTGCCCCCTTTTCTCTCCCTTAAAACAATAATCAGAGACACAGTCTTGTAAAAGTTAAAAGTAACATTTACTCACTCAGATTATGCAGTTTCATTCAGGCAGGCTTAAAAGCATTTCTTACAGTTGGTTACAGTATATTTGGAAAAACTCTGGTTACATGCTGCTGTTAGAACAACGCGGAGGCAACTCTCTTTACTACCACATTCAGAGTCACAGTAGGAAGGAGAAGAGCTGAGAGCTACGCCCACTTCCTGATGAGGCTCAGCTAAACATACACTGAGTATCTTCTGGGGAATCCACCTTAGAAGATACCAGTGGCCTTAACCAGTGCTTTTTTTCTGGAGAAAAGGGTACCGGAACTCTTGGATTACATTTCCTCGGGAGTAGATGGCGATTAAATTGTAATGCAGTTAATAGAAGAAAAGGTGCTGGAACTCAGTTCCGGTGAGTTCCACCAGAAAAAAAGCCCTGGCCTTAACCATTTCATCCAACTAACTGGTGAAACATGAGCCATTGGTTTTGACTGCACTTTAAATATCCCACAGAAAGAAAGAAAGAAAGAAAGAAAGAAAGAAAGAACTCTTGGCCACCTCCCCTACCAAGGAGACAATTATTCAAAATTCTCACATCACCAGACTTTCTTGCCAGAATTTTCATTTTGCCCCCAGCCCCCATGAATAGGTAAAAATGGAAGAATTGAAATATTTGGCACAGTACTAGTGATATGTGGTCTCTGAAGTACATGCCAGACAATAGTCTGGCTGGCGCATTATTTTGCACTACCTGTAGTTTCCGGACAGTTTTCAAAGGTAGCCCTGCACAGAGTCCATTAGAGAATCCCAACATCCCCCAATCTGGTGCCTTCCAGGTGTTCTTGGATTTCATTTCCCATCAGCCCTAGACAGCATGGCCAATTTTCAGAGATGCTGGAAGATGAAGTCCAAAACATCTGGAGGGCACCAGGTTGGGGTAGGCTGAAGTAACCTAAATGAGAGGTAATTAAGGCATGGATCACTGTGGCCAGATCTGCCTTTCCCAGTTTTGTGCACCAGCCAAAACTTGGCAAAGGAACTCCTGGCCACAGCAGCTCTCCAGGAACAATGTTGGATGATTCAAGAGCACTCCCAAGTTGCAAACCTGGTCCTTCAGAAGGAGTGTAACCTCATCCAGAACAATCCCAGGTTGACTTTTCTACTGACCAGAAGATCCTCCATCTTGTCTGGATTGAATCTCAATTTGTTTGCCCACATCCAATCCCTCACTGTGTCCAGACAACAGTATATGACTTCCACAGCCTCCTTGGCATCAGTTGAAAAAATGAGCTAGAGCTAGATGTCAACAGCATAGTGATGAGACCCAACTGCAAAACTCTGGGCAACCTTCCCCAGCAGCTTCATGTAGATGTTAAAAAGCAAAGGGGACAAAATAGAGCTGTGAGAACCCCCACAAGCTAATGGCTACAGAGCCAAGCAGTAGTTCCCCAGGATCACCTTCTGGGAATGTTCAGTTCAACAGGCCCAGAACCACCACAATATGGCCAAGTGCCATACTGGCCAAATGTCCTAGAAAGATGGCATGGTTGATGGTATTGGAGCCACCCAAAGGTCCAGCAGAACCAACAGGAATGCACACACACCCTGCCCAGTTCCCAGTGTAGGTCATCCTCCAAAGCTGTTTATGTCCTGAAACCAGGCCTAAATCCAGATCAGAAAGGAAGTTTTTCCTTGTAGCTTCCAGCGGAACTGAATCTGTATCTATGCCTCCTACTACACTGTCTATTTATTATTACATTTTTATCTTGCCCTTCCTCTAAGGAGCTCTGGGCAGCATCCATGGCTTTCCCCACCCTTAGTTTATCATCACAACAACCCTCTGAGGTAGTTTAGGATGGGAAATAATGACTGACCCAAGGTCACCCAGGATTTGAAGTTGGGTTTTCATGGTCAAAGTCTGCTGCTCTATGCACCTCATAGCACAGCCCCTCAAGCCACATCATGGACCTGACAAAGTTGCTGTGAAAACCTACGCTGTACAATGTCATAATACACCAGTCTCCAGTGTGCTACGGTAGATCCTGATCTTTGGAAATCTTTGGGGTATGGGTGGTTGTGTTGATGTCAAAAACACGGCAAATGCCACCGGCTATTTCCAGATGGAGAGAATGCCATTATGCTGGAAGCAAGGCCAGAGGCAGCCTTATCATGAAGCCAAGTAAGGTGGCTGCCTCAGGAAGTGGATGCTGGCCTGGGTGCCATGAAGGGTAGCAGAGTGGGTGAACTGTGAAGTTCTTCTGCATAAGCTCTGTTGAAATGAGTGAGAACAGTGCATGAGCAAGTCCCATTCATTTCTATGGGCTTTCAGAGGAGAACTCCCCAGTAGCCTGTGGCCTGTGTTAATTAGCATACGGGTGAGGTGCTTTGGGATTTTCCATACGATCCAGTATCAAAATGTTTTGGGCTGGGTGAAACCACTAGAATTGTCTAGAACAGGGATGGGCAACACTCACCCAGGGAGCTGTATGCAGCCGCCACTGCTACTGTTTTGCTGCAGAAATTTTCAGTGGCAAACCCCTAAGGAGGCCTAAAGAATCTTGCTTGTTTTCAAGTGAGATTTGGCCATTTTAGGCATCTGTAGTTATATGCTGAACCCCCCCCCCCAGTGCCCTGCAGAGTGCAGTCCATGGGGGTTGGGGGGCAAAAATGGCCCCCAGATGCCCAAAGTTGCTCACCCCTGGTATAGAGCAAGGGTGGGTGACCTGTTTCCTTCTAGATATCCTTGGAGTCCAACTCCCATCAGCCCCAGCCAACATGGCCAATGGTCAGGGTTGATTGGAACTGGAGTCCAACAACATCTGCAGGGGCTTAGGCAGGCTGCCCACCCCTGGTATAGTGGAATAAAGTCTTATTGACGTATTCCTCTGCACAGCTCCACAACTTATATCTCTAATCTCTTTCGGAACATAAGTATCCTACTTCCCAGAAATTAAACTGGTAAACTAACAGGAGATCATGGGTGAAAGGACAGATGAATGAATAGTGTTGATAAAATTACTTTGTATTTGATAAGTCCTCGACATCATACAGGAAGGGAGGGAATTATTGCATGAATATGTGATTAAGATGGGAACACTTCTTCCTGTTATCTAGGGAGGGCTTTTTTTCCGTGGTGGTGCCCACCTTTGGAATTCTCTCCCCACTGCAGTGCAATAGGCAACATTCTTTATGGTATTTCGGCGCTTGTTAAAAACTCATCTCTTTACTCAGGCACATGCTGATATTTTAATACTTGGCTAAACAGATTTTTCTGCTTTTATCTTTGTATTTACTTTTGTACAGCACCTTGTGATTTGGTAGTGATTGGTGTTTTTACTAAAGATTTGGTAAAATATTGGTATATACACACACATACACACACACACACACACTGTATTTTTCGCTCCATAAGACGCACTTAGATTTTAAAAGAAGAAAATAAGAAAAAAAATATTCTCCTCCCCCCCCCCGCCCCGGCGACGCGCCGGCCTCTTCCCGGCTCCCCCACGCCTACCCTGAGCTGCTGCCAAATCAGCTGTTCGGCGGGGAATCAGCTGTTCGGCAGGGAAATCAACTGTTAAGCGGCCACATAGGGGGGAATCAGCTGAGAGGCGGGGGCTTGCCCCGCTCCACCCAGAAGCCCTCCACTGTTCCGCCGGACCAGTTGGAGGCGCGCAGAGGGAGGCATGTTAAAATAAAAAAATAAAAATAATTTTTTTTTTTTACAATATTCACTCCATAAGACGCACAGACATTTTCCCCTATTTGGGGTGTGTGTGTGCATCTTATGGAGCGAAAAATACGGTAAATATTTTAAATGATCATAATAATATCTAGACCTCTATATACAGTCATGCCTTGGATTGAGAGCATAATTCGTTCCGGAAACGTGCTTGTAATCCAAAACACTCTTACATCAAAACAAAATCCCCCCCCCAAAAAAATTGTACAGAGATTTTTAATTTAAGCCGTACTACAGTACTTGTCTTGCAAGACGTCGCTTGTATATCAAGTAAAAAAAATATTAAATAAATATTTAAAAATTTGCTTGTCTTGCAAAATGCTCTCAAACCAAGTTACTTGCAATCCAAGGTATTACTGTACATAGATATTTTTATACAGAGATGCATTTAATCATGCACTTCTCTTCCATTTGTATCCTGAAGTACAATCCAGAAACAGGTACCTTCTGTTTTTGTGAACAAGTCTTCAGAAAGTGGGGCAACAGTTCTTCAGGGAAGTGGCTGTGCAACTTTGAGGTCATGAAAGACTAAGACATATTTGTAACCCTATGGGCAATATTCATACACAAGAAGATTTGAATGTGTTCAATTGATTTGGTAGATAAGGCTGTAGGGTGTTAACATCATTCAGTAAACAGATGAAGCAAGATTTACATCACACACACCCAGCCTCACCCCAATGTGGTAACTGGTTGAACTCTAGGATTTCCTTCATTGATTGATTGATTGATTGCATTTATAACCCTCTCTTCAGTCAGAAAAGGCTCTCAGAGTGGCTTACACAGATTAATAATAAGACGGTCCCTGCCCTCAGGCTCACAATCTAAAAGACATGACACAAAAGGAAAAGGGATTGGGAGGGAGGAGGAAGAATGCAAAACTCAGGCACCAGTTCTTAGTTAAAAAGGTTCTTATAGGTTTTCTTTTTCCCCCCTTCTTTTTTGGGGGGAGGGAAGGGAAGGGCAAAACAAGCTCCCTGCAGCTGCTCGCTCTCCAGCTGATGCATTGGGCCAGGTTGGTCTCCCCTTTGCTGTGATGTTAATCCTGGGAGGCATGGGGTGCAGCCTCCCAGTGGCCCTTGGTTCTCTGGCCGATGGAAGAGGCCAGAGTCTGCCACCCCAGGGAACTGTCATTGTGAGAGGATATCATATTTCATGCAACACCAAATTATCTGGATGAAAATGATGAACTAATTGGATTGGGTTTTCCACCATGTTAATTTTTAAGCCTGAAAGGTAGTATGGTATTACTGTCATCATTTCTGGTCTATTTGCTCTACAACTTCAACATAACACCGGCAAACAAGTATGGAAACTCTCATGGAAGTGGGAAAGAAAGCAGATAATGTAAACCAGGGCTTGGACTGGAGTATCTCCCCATTAAGGAACCGTCAGGCTTGAGGGAGGAGGGAGGAGGAGCGCTCTGCATTGCCTCCTGCACCCCTTCCCCAACACATCTTCAGCTTGTTATTGCTGGTGGTGTGGTGGTGGAGATATTGCAAAAACATATTGTTCCTCCACACAATCATGGATCTGGGTTCAGGAGAGGGTGGGGTGGGGGTGGGGGGCATTGCTTCCTTGAAAATGTTGGCTGGGCCACTTACTGTCATGGATGGTGAGCAGGTTTTGCTTGTGCCCACCAGAATGTGGTCCTTGACTATATCACTTTATTTCCCCTCACAGGAATGAATGACAGCCATCCACTTATAAGGGAGAAAGTAAAATTGTGAGCCATTTTGCCACTGAAAATGGGGCTAAACCTCTTCCCCGTTCTTAGTGATACCATTTTCTGAAATAAGAGGTAAGTTTTGCCCCCTAATCATAGCTTGTTTACTTTGTCCTGTAGAACACAACGGAAGGTTCTGAGTACCAAGGCAGCCCTTGTTTGGTAGCCCTGCACTGGACCTTGTTTCTTGGGTCACGTTACCTTCCCCAGTGTAGTGCCTTCCATATGTTTTGGACTACAACTCCCATCAGCTCCAGCCAACATGATCGTTGGCCAGAGATGATAGGACTTGTAGTCTACACAACATCTGCAGGGCACCAGGTTGGGAAAGGCTGGTGGAACTGAATATTAGGAAATGACTATTGAGTATAAAGATATTTGTTTATTTCTGAGCTTGGTGACTCAAGCTTCATTACGTTAACTGTGGTAGTGCTGTTCATTGGTCTTTCAACCATTATAAACAGTTTTGAGAGATAGCATGAGTTATCCATTTCCATCTTTTTCCTGTTCTATGCTCAGTCTCAGGGCATCATTAATTTGCATGCTGATTTTCTATACGGAGTACAGCAACAGTGAAAAACAATATCTGGGACTCAAAATTCAGTTCTAATCTAAGCTTGATTATTTACATTATAAGATTTGTTTCTCCATCACAAACAAGGGTCAATCAACATTTTCAAATAACTCATAACTGTAGCCATTTTCATTAAAACTTAGCTCTTTAACATTTTTATGACTGTCCAAGAAAATATGCCCCAGATAATAACAGGAATAAATTGTCCAAAGAATAGTAATTTCTTTAATCAAGGGAACATGATGATTAAATCAAAAGCTTTAGATAGGTCTTTGGATATCATCAATGTTCTTTTGTCTACTAATAATGACATATCGTTAGTGAATTTTAAAAAGGCATTTACTATGGTGCACAATGTCTAAATGTAGATTGGAGAAAGGTCAGAACTGTATTCGTTGTAATTAAATCCATTAACTGTAGCGTAGACAGATTTTTCAAGTGATTTGGATTAAAATATATTATTGGAATGAGACAATACCTATAAAGAAAGATACAATTTTCAGATACAAAAATACAAAGATCCTATTTATTTTTTTTAAATACATTTCCCCCTTTGGACTCTATGTTATTATAAATGGAATCTAGTGTTGACATTTATTTTGAAAAGGTATTGGTGGAAATGAAACACAATGCAAAACAGGACTTCTTTCAACATCTGCATATAGGGTCTTGTTTTATTTGATGTGCTGTAGGACTGCAATGGACTGATTTGGAGGTGGTTATAAAGGTTTCTCAGTGTACAGGAAAAGTGGCCTTCTTTAGTTCCTTGACATTTGAGGGAACCATGTCTGTTGCTGCATCCTTATGTGCTATATGCTTCACTTCTGCAATCCACTTTCAAAGAAAATAGTATCAGCTGGTGACGTTGCCTTTGCAAAGTAGTTTGAAATGGTGGGAAATTATGTGACTTATAGATTTCATAGATCATAGAGTTGGAAGGAGCCTACAAGGCTATCGAGTCCAACCCCCTGCTCAATGCAGGTCTCCCATCCAAGTAATAACCAGGCCTGACCCTGCTTAGCTTTCCATGCTTAGACAAACTGAAGCTGAAGTACCTTCACACCAAAGCACATGTAGGCCGTCCATGAACCATGGGCCCCATGCAGCCCTTGGTCACTCTCTGTGTGGCCTGCAGAGTCCTCAGGTTGCCTCGCCCTCTTTTCCCCCGCTGCCCAGCTGATCAGCCATGAGTTCTGGGGCAACTTATGAGTGTTTCCAAGCTGCTAAATGCAGTGAAGGAACAAAGCTCTGGCTCAGTCTGTGCTCAGGACTGGTAGGGAACAGAAGCTGGCTCAGGACTGGTGTGCGTGTCAGGGGGAGGTTTTAACCTTGTTGACTTCCAGCAAGCAGGATTGCTGGGGGGGGGGCAGGCTTTAAATTCCCCCACCCCAGCGGTCCCATCCTTTGATCTCAGCAGCCAGGGAGGGCAGGCTTAAACCACTCCATACCAATGTGACAAGGTGGGGGTGGGTGGGGGGAAGTGTGTGTGTGTGTGTGTGTGTGTGTGCATGTTTGCCTATGTGTGTAATATATGTGTGTGCATGTGTGCATGCATGTGCGCAGGCCCCAGTCCACCACCTGGCAGTTCTGGTCACCACACCAGAAAAGGACATTGTAGAGCTGGAAAAAGTGCAGATAAGGGCATCTAAAATGATCAAGGGGCTGGAGCAACTCCCCGATGAGGAAAGGTTACAGCAACTGGGATTGTTTAGCTTAGAAAAATGGTAAGGGGAGACATGATAGAGGTGTACAAAATTATGCATGTGTGGAGAAAGTTGACAGGGGCACATTTTTCTCTCTCTCTCATAACACTGGGACCCGGGTTCATCCCATGAAGCTGATTGGTGGGAGATTCAGGATAGGTAAAAGGAATTACTTCAGCATGCAGAATAACCACCATTTTGTAGTAGAAAAGAATAATATATTTTTATAGCAAAAATAATAAAGTGAGCATCTGTAACTAGTGATGGTGCCAAATTTAACAATTAATCAGTGTGTCCATCAAAACTCGTCTGTTCATAATGCTCACCTTCATAGCGAGCCTGGATTGATGTATTATGAATTTGCTATTATGTTAGGAATTTATTGCAAAATTCAGAGCCTGCACAGTAAAGTAGTACACAGATCCCCCATAATTTTTCAGTTGTCCTACCTGTGAAGGACTTGACCAGTCCGTGCTGCCCTTGCCCTGGGCCCAACGGTTCTGCCTCCTGGTCAAGGTACTGGATGTTAGCACTGAATCAATAGAGAAAACTGCTCACACCATTCTGGTTTAAAACAAGAGCAATTTATTTAGGATTAAAAAAGGAACAGGTAAAATAAGAGGTGGGAAGAAGGGAAGGGAGAAAACAAAGAAATACAAAGCTACTTTGATACACACAATCAGAGCTACAAAACAACAAACTACTGTACCTACAAGCACCCAAGCTGGTCTGCTCTGCCAGGGGGTCGATCTCCACAGGGCCCTGCCTAAGCAGCAGCCTCCTCCACCCTTTGCATCACCGGGCCAGAAAGAAAAGACACAGCGTTCCCAAATCAACGTTCCTATATTCCCCCCCCCAGGCCATGGCTTAATTGCCTCTAGCCAATCCAAGGCACTCTGACCATGCTCAATTACCTCATGGCCCAAGATCTCTCCTAATAGGTTTCAGCTATAAATCTTGCCTGCCCTCTTGATGGGCCCCAGCTGTAAATTCCTCTTACACTCCGGGACCAACGGCCTTGAGGGCAAGACACAGTAACTCTCTAAGATAAGGGAAAGAGCCATCTGGCCCAGGGAATATGGAACAACCATTTCTGTCAGAAAGCTATTTCAGCAATCTACCCACTATTTACACTGGCCTTTCCACAGAAAGAACAGGCCTCCCAGCTTCTCCTTCACACTACCATCTAGATCCCCCCACCCAAATTTACTTGTAGCAGTCTCATTAGCTGCTTTCCTATCCACAGTCATAACTCTGGCTCCAAGGAGGAAGACTCTGAAGATCCATCTTCACACCAGTGATTGGCAACAACAAGTTAACATCACATCATGACATCATCATGCAGGCAGGCCACATGAAAACAACCAATCAGAAAGAGGGCACAATGTAGAGACACATGATGTCATGTCTCATTATGTGATTCCAAAGTACAGTTCCCTAGTTGCAACCAGGGCCGGTGCTACCATTAGGCCAACTAGGCAGCTGCCTAGGGCGCAGGGCTAAAGGGGGTGCCAGAAACGCTTTGAAAACAAAATACAGCGCTCTCAAGTGGGAAGGGGGGCGCTAAATATCTGATCTTGCCTAGCGCACCAAACTGCCTTGCACCGGTCCTGGTTGCAACCTGATATTGCGCAAGTGCAAAAACTTGTACACACAGAATGAGATTTCATAGTAAAGGAGAACGCTTATCTGAGCTTACATGATTTGTTACTTTCTGAGTAAATAATGAATTCACTCGAGGTAAGTTTGCCCATCACTATCTGTAACCATGTAGATGCCTAGCTGGCTGACCCCTGACTATAAAATGTTTTTATAAATAGGAAGGAAAAAAGGAGGCTTTGGGGAGACCTGATTTAGACCTGGTGAGCCCCTGCATGCCCATATCAGCCCAGGTGCCAATGCCAGGCCTGTTTACCACTTCCTCCATCACCTGCCACTCTCTGGGTGGTCATTTGGGCCCCCCAGACTGCAGGGTCCTGGTCCTCAACCCCAAAGTCCAGCCCTAGCTGCACAAATTTCTAGAGGCCATTTGTGCCTACAGCTCTAGTATCAACAGAAGTTCTCCAAAGTGGAGACAATGCACTTCTTCAGCAGATACCTCTGAAGGGATCCACAAGGTTTAGAGTCTAAGGGCTTCTTCACACATGCATTTGGTTTCTCATGATTTGATTTTAGTACTGGCTAGGAACCTGAATATGATGTGTGCTTGTGTTTCAGATGAACCTCCTCACATGTTCAAATAATGTGTAATTGGATTCTGGGCTCTAGCCATGCCTCCTCTCTGTTGACATGCTTGGCAGCCATGCCTCACAAACCCTGTGTATTTGGCACACATGAGAAAGGACTTTATGTGCATACTGATGACTGGCCAAGGACCTTTTCTCACATGCACCGAACACATGGCTAGTGCACATGGTTACAGGTGTGACTTCACTCCCCTCTCAGCATGGGAGGGTTGTTTTTCTGAATCTCCTTCATGACAATGCTGACTCTGATATATGTTCCTTTAAGATGGCATCAAGGGATGCGGAAGTCCTTGCTTCAGTGTTAGTTTTGAAGAGGCTCATGTGCACGCGGAAGTCATTGCTTGATGTTGCAGTCATGAAGCATCCCTTCCAGTTTCCTCCCAAAAAGTAGGGTGGCCATGTGTGCTAATGTACAGAGGGACAATCCTCTATTTGAAGGACTGTCAGAGGGACAGTCCTCTATTTGAAGGGCTGCCCGGTCCAAATCCAGTTTAAAGATCCATCAGAAGAGAGAGCAGGGGTCTTGATGTTGCATATCGACAGTTAGCACCTGAACAGCAGACTGAATAGGTACACAGCTCACTTGGTCACATGCTTCCCCAGTAGGATCATAGATAGAGTTGGAAGGGGCCTACAAGGCCATCAAGTCCAACCCACTGCTCAATGAAGGAAACTAGAGGAGGGGTCTCCCATCCAAGTAATAACCAGGCCTGACCCTGCTTAGCTTTCCACACTCAGACAAGCTGAGTCAGCGTGAGCCACAGTAAGGTGAGATGTATTGTATTTCTATTTAAATTATAGTTACTATTATGTCTAAATTTACCCCTATACATACAAATTAGCATAGGGAAATTGTATGCAAATGTGTGCCCTCTTCTGTCCTCTTTTTGGTGATGTGTAAGTAGCCACCCTACCCAAAAGGCTGGAAAGCGCCACCCTTGTTTATTTGCTTCTTCCTGTCCTATCTCCTTCTTCCCATAGAGGAAGACCCTGCTGGTGCTGGACTAGACTCCTGTGTTTCTGACAGCCATTCCCAATAGTCCAAGGGAATGTACAAGTACTTTACAATACTTGTTCACTGTGTCGTTATGGTTGTTAAGTTTCTATTGCAGGAACGAATAATTTCATGATCAGTGTTTCAGGCCTCCCTAGTGATTTGCATGTATAATCAGATGAAAAGGCCTCTCAAATATTGAAACTCATTCGACAAGAAAAGTGAGTTTCAGATTAACAAGGTGGAAAATCCATTTATAGTCCAGCCCAAAATCAGACTAGGATATATACATACTTGTTACTATTATAGTAGTACAGAGTTGTTCATCTTACCTTAGATGTAATTATACAGAAATAGGGGCATTCAAAATAGGCAAGTAGATGGCTGAATTTCTTTCTTTTTTTCCTTGTTTTTACTCATATAGTGTATAATTAACAAGCATCTTTACACCTATTCATAAAAGAAAGCAATAAACCACTTGTAAATAATGGCAGGCATGTATTCTTTACAAGTAAAAGCCAATAATCTGAATGGTTTTTCTTCTCTACTCCGTTACAAAGTATATTTTTGACACGTTATTGCAGAAGCAGATATCATTAGCGGTGGTACATTTCAATTTTCTAGCAACAGAATTATATTAATATACTGGCAGAACCAAAGGCTTCTCCTACAGAAATGTGGTGAAAGCATCAATTAAAGTGCTACCTGATTTGCATAAAACTCCAAGTCCCCAATTCAGAGATCCACTTGTGCAGCAGTGGCTCTACGTATTTGCATACCTGTGACTCCAAAAATCAGATGGCCAGATTCACGCAGCTTTAATCACCTGTTCTATCCAGAGGGGCTAAATTCTTCCAATTTTGCACTTCTCCAATGCAGTTTGTGACTCAAACAATGAATCAAAATGCATTTAAATGTTATTTTTCAGATAAAATATGTTCATAAAGTACATATTTTGAGAGACAATACCTTTAGAAAAGTGTATTTGGTGAGAAAATACATTCACAAATAATATTTAAATGCAACTTTTTGTGTGCAGATTTTTAAAATAAAAAAGAAATCAGTTTATGGCAGAAATGGGACACAACAGATTTATGAATGAACACTTGTGGAAGTGACACAGACCGGAAATAAGCTCATTCATTCATTCCCCACTCACCACTAATACATTTGTAGTGATAAAGAATAGGATAAGGTGTTAAATGCTGTGCTCAATACCGTTTTCTCAACTTTTCCTGCACCCCCACAGGATTATGGCATATATACACCCCTGCGTATCCCTTGCTTTAGGAACAAGGTGCTAGGACTGGGGACAGATTCCAGCTGTGGCTGTGCAGTCCATCACGTACTGACTACTACTTCCACTGGTGGCAGGGTGCCAGAGCCACTCAGATGCACCTAAGTATCCCTTTTAATGGCACAGAAGATGCTGAGATGCAACTCTTGGGATTGTGCTAGGGATGGGCGGATCTGTCAGTTTTGCTTTCTCCTGCATTCAAATTTTTAAAATCTCAAGTTCTTTCACTCCTTGGTGTGAAGATCTTCATGAATTTTGGTAAATGCTCATCCAAAACAATCTGGAACAAAATTCTCACCCGTCTGTACTACTGGCTAAATTCAATAGGTACAGCTAATCTCAGCATGCAGAGGACCATGATCATCTACCTGCCTACAATGTAGCTGTTAAAAATGAAGAGCTTGTCTGAAAAAAGAGGTGGCAACCCCAATTCAGCCCTAACATGGTTAAATATACAGGGATTGAAACATCAACTTTTAAAAGCAACACAGTCACAATCAGAGCCTTGGGCCTGGAAGGATGAAAGGACAGCCTTGGTTTCTCCAACATTTGATTTAAAACAAACAAACAAATCTCAAATTCTTTTGTCTTGAGTATGGAGAACTTTGTGAATTCTGGTAAATTCTTACCAAAAACCAAATTGAAACAAAATTCTCATCCATCCCTAAAAATTTCTTCAATATTGCAGCATACTGTGCTACAGGTAATTGTGTGCTTGCTGGTACAACCCAGGCTGGCATTTCTCAGTTGAACCCTCTACTCTACTGCAAGGCAGGTTGCTCTGTGAAGGGCTGTAGCTCTGTGGCAGAGCACCTGCTTTGCATGCAGAAGGTCCCAGGTTTAATCCCCAGCATCTCCAGGTAGGGCTGGGAAAGACTTCTGCCTGAAACCCTGGAGAGATGCTGCCAGTCAGTCTCGACAATGCTGAGTTAGATGGACCAATGGTCTGACTCAGTATAAGGCAGCTTCCTATGTTCCTACATATGTCAGCATCATATAACCAACTTACACAATTCAAACCACTGGGAATATTACAGCCAGAGAGTGCATGAACAACGTAATGATCACAGCAAAGTAATTAGCCCCAAATTTTGCAGGGGACTAGTTTAATTAATGTTGAGAGAGGTACATGATTATAAAGTTGATTCTGATATGAGCCTCTAGATTTCAGAAAAGTGAATGGTATCTTAAATTGCAATCAGGGTTGGGCCCAGCCACAGGCTCAGTTGGGGGCAGTAGCTAGATTCCGAAAAATATCAGTCATATTATTATTATTATTATTATTATTATTATTATTATTATTATTATTATTATTATTTTAAATTACATTTATATCCCACCTTTTTCCCCCTGGAGTGTCCGATGTAGCAATGCATTGTGGAAAACTGAACATGGTGAGCAATTTTCTAGTCCTGTGCTGGGGGAACAGGCAGGAGGCCCAAAGAGGCACCGGAGTCAGCACCAGTGCACCCTGCCCAAGTCCTTGGGCCCGGGTAATAGCCTGAGGATGTCAGATGGTGATGCGCCCCTGACTGAAAACTTCTGTCAAAATTTCTGTGTTGCTGGTTTTTTAAACGGAATTCTTTGGTATTAATTTTGAATTAGCTAATCCTATCTTATTTATTTTAGTAAATGGCAACCAGCTAAAGATGGTAAACTATATTGCAGATTTGATTAAAAATGTCACTTTGTCCCAGTTTGAATGCCTAGGCCACAATCCAACACAAAACCAAGCATGCTTAACCCTCATGCAGTGATTGTAAAAAATATACACAAACATGTTTTTTGGTCATTTTACTACCCCAAACCATTTCCCAATGTATCCTGGTGTGGTAAAATGACCCCACAAGCAAACATGTGTCTGTGGTGTCAGATGAATTATGTTATAAAGTCAAAATATTAGAAGAGTATCATAATCTGTCCAGGTAAAACTTTTGGTAAAACTTTAATTACTAAAAACTAATGTGTTGGGGTGGGTTTTTGTTGTTGTTTTTTTGGCACTGTGGGGTATTTTTCTACCCCCCATAACAAATCTGTCTCTGGTGAGGTAAATGTTCCCCAATGAAATCCCATGATTTGTACCAACCCACTGACACCCAGAATACTTAAGATTGCTTCCCTAGACCAGTGGAAAATCCTTCAGACATTTTTATAACCCCTGTACATTGCCAGGGTTTTGGGACATAAAAATACCCCAATGGCAAAATCAATAGATTCTGGGGATATTTTGTGCCCCACACTGCGAATCCCCCCCCCCCCGAAAGAAAATAGCAAGTGACTGCTGAAATTTGGGGACATTATACATGTGACAGTAAACAACAATGTTGTAGAAGAATGATATCATCGGTCTACTTCTGTGTAAATTCTAAAATGTATTTTGGGTACTCCTTTAGGCCACCCCATTTTAGCATGGTTAAACAGCCAGAAAGAAAAGGGTTTAAGCATCCTCTGCATTGGATTGCACCCAAGGAATATATCAACTAGTTATGTTGATATAGTCATGATTTGGGAACTGGAAGCAGTTTGCTTATTTCTAATCTTGAATGTAATGTTATGTAACTGCATTCCAGCTATTCAGCTAGTGGGGAAAAATTATCCTATGTAAAATAGGGGAGCAATCTGACAAAGGTTTGGTCCGTTGATGCAAACACAGTGAACCCGAGTCAGAGAAGCCCCCAATACAGGAGTGAGCAAGTTGTGGACCTCTGGATGTTGTTGGGCTGCAACTCCCATCAGCTCTCATCATTGGCTAGGCTGGGTAGGGCTGATGAGAGCTGTGGTCCAACCACATCTGGAGGGCCATAAGTTGCCCACTGCTGCCCCAATACATAGACAAGTGTAACAATAGGAAAGAACTATTAGATTTTGCCTGTGCAGGTTGTGCTTCCTGGGAGGGCAACACCCACTGTTTCTGGCCAGAGGAGAGAGTGGCCACAGCCTGAGGCAGCTCTGTATAAAAGCCCTTCTTTAAATAAAACATTGAAGGGTGTTGGGTTTTTGTTGTTGTTGTTTTTTGGTAAAGCAGAGTTTGCTTGAATCTGTGGGGTGCAGTCCACCAACTTTGTCTTTCTTATTCAGCCTCTACTTACCTTTCCTTGTGACTGAACAGCAATCTCCTTTCTAAGCTTGCAGGAGATGTATTTTAATCTCCTGCAAGCTTAGAAAGGAGTTTGCTGTTGAGTCACACAGGTAAGGGTGCATAGATGCTGAATTAGAAAGACGGCCAACCTCTTTGTTTCAAAGTTCAATCATATTTGTTTCAAAGTTCAATGAATTAAATAATTTCATTATTCTGAGTAGGGAAGTCATCAGAGTGCCTGCATGAACCAGCCCTTATGGTGTGTGTGTGTGAGAGAGAGGGGGGGGGGAGGAAGGGGGAGGATGTGGAACTCCCTTCAAAGGTAGACTGGCTCCCTTTCTGTTGTTCTTCCACCGGCAAGCCAAGTCATTTTTATTCGGATAAGTGTTTGGCATTTAAGCTGGGTCGCTGTTGAAGGGTTTTTTTTTAACTGGTTGGGTGTTGTTATTGCTTTTTTTATTGATGTGTTTTAATTGCTTTTAATTGTGTTTCTAAGCTGTAAATTTATTCCTGTTTTTATTTGAATTTTACTATTTGAATTTTACTATAGTTACCCCACCTTGAGTACTGTGTTGGGTAGAAAGGCGGGATATACATTTAATTGGTTAGTTAATTAATTAATTGTGCCTTTGACTTTCAAGTATAATAAAATAAAAAATAATGGTGTCCCAATAATATGTAAGTTAGAGGTAATGTGAGTTATTAACTTACAACTCTAACCCAGTTCCATCCACTGACATCAATGGAACTGAAGGGCAATTCTCACATTACAGCCCCCATGACAGAAGTTGTTGAAAAATAAAAAAGTTTCCCTCCCCCTCCCCTTCTTGTTCTTGGTGGTTGGCTGCACTGCATCTGCAGCTGCTTGCCATCTTCATGTCCTAAGAATGTCTCGGAGCCTTGTGTGCGGCCCAGAGGCATTCACGGGAGGGGAGATAGAGATGGCAGTGGCTGGAGGCCTTCACTTTGCTTTGAAGTTATCCCAGCTGCCAGTAAAAAAAAAAAGTGTTAATTTCTTTTTTTAAAAGATTAAAACTGGAAGGTGTAGGGCATCTCCACAGGCTCCAAGAATGGTGTCCAGGGGTGGGGAGGGTAGTGGAAATGAGGAAGACCTATGTGATTTCAAGGAGTTAGTGGTGAACAACAATTGCCCTTTCTGTGCCTAGAATTCCGGTTGGGCCTGTTGCTTTAAGTAGCCAGCTATGCTTCTGGCTTTCTTATTACTGCTCAGAGCCAGCTACTTGTTTGAGATGGCAGGACTTGAGAGGCTATTATTTACCTTTAGATAGTCCTTGGCTAGACTTCAAGGTCTACCACCGAGTATGGACAGGAGTGTCTGGGATGGTCATATAGCTCTCTATGCTGGCTGGCTGGCTGCCACTTGCTAGTGCTAATCCTTCTACTTTGCAAGAATGCATAAACATTCCCGAGGTCATTGGAGTATGGCCAGAACATAGGTGGGATTAATATGAGCATATATGAGTCCCCGAGACACTCCCAGGGTGGAATCTCAATGCAGGCCAATCCAGAAAGGTGCTGCATTGCATACCAGGCCATTACTGGAGTCCAACCATTTTTACTTTGAGGGAGTTCCCCGCAACTGTAGGGACATAAGCCTTAGAATCTTGCTCTGTAGTTTCTTGCTACAATTATTGCACTGTAGTGTTTTGCTTTCTTCCTGTGTTAGTTTGTTTCTGCTTAATCAAACCTGTACCCTTCACCCATTGTGTTCATCGTTTCTGAATCCTAAAAAGAATGGTTGCCTCTTGGGAACATGGGGGTGTGTGCACTGGTGACCACAGGCACCACATTGCCTACTGCCATCTCTCATGAGCTAGATGGACTAATGGTCGGACGATCAAGGTAATCCATGTTGGTGAACAGCTTTCAAATGTTAAAGGCTCCATATTGAGCTACCACCTGAGAAATGCTCTTTGCTTTCTGCATTTTCAAAAGGCCTGCCTCATTCACCATGTCTACTAGATTAAGCTGCTGAAGCATCCCTGTGTCTGGAAAGCAGAACATACCCCGGTACCTACCTGGCTCTGTTCAACTTCGCAGACAAATCCTACCCTCCTCACTTCTTTTACCTAGTGTTGACGTCCACCAAATCTTTTTAAAATTATCACTTCCAGATGATGATATTGAACATTTACCATATAATATATGTTCTTTGAATTTCTCTATGCAATGGCAGTTTTTGACATTCAACAAGATTTGATACTTTCTTTCACATTAATTAACGGCCTTGGAAAGTTTAATAGCTGACATGCAATTGTACTTAGTATTAGTCTTATTTAATAATTGACATGCTGTAGAATGTCATATTTGACAGTACCTGACAGTCTTCATGCAGCGGTTGTTATGACAGATAATTTGGGCATTAGATTCCCTCTGAGGAGAGAGAGACTAACCCCACACTCTTACGAAAGTTTTGGGATCTTTGGCTGAGGTAAAACACGTGCTGCTGGGTGGAGTATGCACTTTGCCCTTTTACCCTTAACAAACAAACACACACACACACACACACAGAGACTCTGGAAACAAAAGGGTTGTTTTATTAAAGAGGAAATATAGAGTAGGTACAGTGTCTTACTTGTTGGTAAAGCAAACCCAGTGATTTCAGGCAGCAAAATATCCTTACACTATAGTTCAAACACACTCTATATGCCTGACAGGATACTGTGGACTGGGAAATGCAAGGGAATGCCATCACTCACTCCCACCAAAGCAACCCAATGACCTTAATTAATTATTCAATTAATACATTAATTTTTAAAAAATTGGATGCTGCCCATACAATCCATTACAATAGCAACAGAACCAATTCCAACAACAGTACCAGTAACAGCAATACAATACAAAGGCCATAAAATAAAAGCTTGGACAAACAAGAAGTCTTTACCTTGCACATAAGAGACACTAAGGATGAAACCATATGAGTGTCACTGGGAAGGGTGATCTGTATATGGGGTGCCAGTATCCTGAAACACACTCCTTGCCTCCACTGCCACCTGAAGATCTGGGGATAGTGTAGGATCAAGGAGCACTCCCAAGCTTCGGACCTGATCCTTCAGGGAGAGTGCAACCCCTTCCAGAACAGGTTGAATCCCAACCCCTAAGTCAGGTTTTCTACTGAAATCCTTAAAAATCACAAGGGGCAGGGAGCCTGGTGGGCACTAAGGAAGGTGTCTGCAGCACATTGGTACGCATGGGCACCACATTAAGGTCTCCAGAGCTGGATGCTACAAGACATGGCCTGAATGCACTGGCTCATCAAATCAGACCATTAGGTGGGCTTAGGGACAAAAAAAAACAATGCGAGCATTGGGCAGAGAACACTTGCAATATAGTCAGTCTTTATTAAATGCTCCAAGTTCACTTTTTCTTAATGCAGATATAAAAAATGCAGAGAGTAGTCACAAAGGAGCTCCAATTATTATTCATGCCGGCACTGCAGTGACAGTACTGGAATGACTCAGACAACTCATGAGGCATCTGACTGATTATGAGCGCTTCAAAATGGTGTGGTGTGGTGTGGCTGCATGAGGACTCTCGGTACTATTCAATTCTGCCTTTCTTTTAGAACTCGGTGGCTTATGGAACTAATTCACTGGCAATTGGCTGAGAAATGTCATTACCTAGATGTTGGGGAAGCCGTTGCCCACATCTGAAGCCCATTTGATGGTGCTTTAGTGAAGGTTTCCATGCAAGAAAAAACGTCTTGGAAGAGCTCCTCTTGTTGGAAGGGAGAAAAAGGTATTTGAGGCACTCCCCGAAATACAGTTTATTACTGTGGTTGAAGTGAGTAGAATTCTTCCCACCCAGCTGTAGGAGATGACCTTTCTTGCATGGGTGACAATAACTTTATGATAATGAAGCTGGAGAGCCATTCCCTCTGCTGGTAATTTTATTTCTAATTCAATCGCTATATTTGATATCGGGCAGCTTAACATATTCCAAAAGTGCAGGAGCATGATGAGCTAGGGGAAACTACTAGATCAGTGTTCTCCAATCTTGGGTCCCCAGATGTTTTTGGCCTACAACTCCCAGCATGCCCCAGCCAGTGTAGCTGGCTGGGGCATGCTGGGAGTTGTAGGCCAAAAACATCTGGGGACCCAAGGTTGGAGAACACTGTACTAGATGACAAGGATCTGAAATAAAATGAGGAGCCAGTCCATCTTCTCCAGTACAGTATAGCCTGGAAGCTAAATCTATTTCTTGCATATGCATTTGTTTTCACAAGCAGGGAGAGCTTCAGGTTTTTTGCTGCCACGGCCCCCCTTTCGCTTTGTAATGGGCCCAGGTTCGAGCTGGGGAAGCAGCTGCTGCTGTTGTTGTCCTTCCTCCATCGTCACATCTGCTGCCCTCCTCCATCTCCCCTCCTTTCCCACCAGCTGCTGCTGCTCACCGCTGGCATAAGCCCATCACTTCCATGTTTACTTCTGGTCTGGCCAATTGGAGTGAGGACTGGAGATGCCTCAGGGATGGCTCGGTGAAGCCACTGTGTGGGTGAAGGTGCCTGACTGAACCAGGGCTGCTCCAGTATCAATGGAGGCTTCCACTCCCACTTTTGTTATCCTCCCTGTAGACTTTGGGGAAGCAAATGGGGCAGCGGGGCAGCAGAGGTTTAATATTCCCCTCCCGGTGCACAAGTCCAAATTGGGGCCATGCACACTTGCACTAGAGTAAATAAAAAGCTAACCTGCAGGACACACTATGAGATTAGGGTAATGTGTAGTTTGGCTCTCTGTTGTGGTGATAGTGGTGAAGATATCTTACTTCTTTGTCACCATTGTCCCCAGGTTTTATTGTTTGTAAATTGCTCCAAGGGCCTTACGAATAGTAGGTGAATAGCAGGTCATGCTGGCCAGGTCAGTCTCGAGAGTGGCTGTAGCTAGTTTATCACTCTCTGGTGAGAAAGGAATTTGACTTTTGAGGTTCTTAGAATATCTCTCTAGAGTGCATGAGGTGGGTTGTCCCATCCATCTGCTAGTGTAATTTCCCTGATCTTAGCTGCTTAATACATGGTAGGATAAAACTGTGATGAATTCATAACTCCATCCATAATTCCATAAAAGGTCTTGTAAATTTTGGGAATCTGAAACTGATGGCCAAGACTCAATGGAAGCAGACCATTGCCTTGAATGCAGATTGCCTCGGCAAGCAGCCCCCCTGAAGTCTGGATTCTCCGCGGCGTGGAGCGATTCTCCACGCTGCTCAAGCTGCCACGCCGGCAATACAGGATCCCGTCGCGTCATTTCCAGCTGGCCGGAAGTGCCGCGACGGAACCCCACACCGATGCAGCAGGAACCCTGCACCGATGCGGCAGGAACCCCGCGCCGATGCGACAGAACCCTGCGCTGCATTTTGGCGTAGAAACCAGGGCAACATGGCTTAAAACGACCATCGTGGCCATTTTAAGCCATGTTGCCCTGGTTTCTACGCCAAAAACACGGCGTGGGGTCCCGTCGCATCACTTCCTGACCCCACGCTGCCGGCGCAGTGGCTCGAGCGGTGGGATAAGCGGGCGGCCAGGTAAGTCCCGTGAGTCTCGGGGGGGCGAGCAGGGCCAATTTCGGCCTCATTTCAGCCCCCCGAGACTCGCGGTTACATGCCTAAACATGAGTTATCATGTTGTCTGAACTCAGATGAGATAATAAATGATGAACAACCCACAGTTCACAACCCAGCAACAAACCATGGGTTCTCTTCATGGGCTGTTCATGGTTAAGAAGTCATGGCTTGTTAGAACAGCTGGGTTCAGACAACACAACAAATCATGTTTCAGCAACAACCCGCAGTTCAACAACAACCCAAACTCAACCCTTGAGTGTGGGTTATCATGTTGTCTGGACTGAACCCAGTCAGTGCTTGTTTGATTCTGTGGTTTCTTACTCAGAAAGTCAGCTATGCATAGAACCCTGCACAGTAGGAAGGTGGGCTGTGATTAAGTCTTCCATAGAGGGAGGGTTTATATTCCACACATTTACTTCTTTGGGAAGGGTTCCCTACCCTCCCCATATTTCCGACTGAGTGCACAGGAAAAAAGCTGCAGAGAGTCACCCCAATTAAAAGCTTTACAGGGTTCCAAAGCACATACGGAGCTCTGCGTGAGGTGGATCTTCCCCATCCCTTCAGTATTGGGGACAAATCCTCAGAAACTGGTTGTGCACATGCAGTGGGGCAGCTAGGCCTGGGCCTTAGGGCTAAAGTCCAGGGCAGCTCAGCCTTGTGCCCCCTCAAATGACCACCTAGAGAGCAGCCGGTGATTAGGGCAGCAGGTGCAGACTCCATTTTATCCACCTAGTCATGATGGGTGCTATGGTTTAAGCAAGTTTAAAATGTGAAACTGCACATGTTCAGAGAGATTTTTTTTTAAAAATCAGGGCTGGCAAACAGTTTGTTGCTATTATTCTAACATCAGGAATGCAGAAGCAGATGTAAAGCATGGAATGGTGGTTGGGGGCACGGAGAAATGTTAGTTTTGCACTTCACAACTGGACATAGACGAGGCCCTTTAAAGGAGGCTCCCTTAAGACCATTAAATCCAGAGTCAAAAATGATCTAGCTGCATCACTGTGCATATGGAGCTTTCTCTACCCCTGAGATGAAATCTGTGTGTGCATCAAGGTTCCTGGACTTGTACTGGAGGCGTTGGACTGGCTATTCATTATAAACCTCCAATATGTTTTTCCATGATAAGAAAATTCCTTCAGACTCTTATGTTTGGCTGTTTAATATTTGTATTCAGACATTCACAGTTAGGTAATTCCCACAGCATCTTTTTGTATTTTCTGAGTTGAACTGAATGTGCTCATCTGAGGATCATAAATCTTCGGAAGCTTATTTTGAAGCTTCTTTCCCTTTGCTTCTTCTGATTGCCTCGCATAGCAGAATGATCTGATAAATTTTCCTAATCAGATTACACGGCCCACTGATTCTGAATATTACCCAATTCACTTCTCTAAATAAGGGGACACAATGCAATGCTTCAAAATCTAATCTTAGGAAGAACCGCTAGACAGACAGTAAATGAACCAACCTACACTTCTGGCTGAGGGAATTCCCCTAATCTGCCAGTAATCTTATCCCTCCCTACCCCCTACACACACACACACACACACAATAAATGTATAAGAGAAACCTAAGAATTCTGAGTTTAGGAAATTTCTGCAAAGCAGAATAATATTCAGCAGCCCAATACTAAAATGATATACGGTACATTTTTTAAAGAAGTGGTCATTCTTAACGTTTACACCAGCATGACTTCAGAACTCATAAAACTGTGCTAAGAGTAATAAGATGACGCTGGAAAATGTTAAGGCTCACTAAGGTGAATACATCATCACTACAGCACAGTGGTGGGGAACTTTTTTCAATCCAAGGGCCAAATTCCAATCTGGGAAAGGCCTGGGGGGGGGGAGCACATTTAATCTGTGGGCATGGCCAAAGACAAAGTGGGCAGGGCTAAAATGTGACTCTTAACTATTCTGAGTTTAGGAAATTCTGAGTTTAGGAAATTTCTGCAAAGCAGAATAATATTCAGCAGCCCAATACTAAAATGATATACGGTACATTTTTTAAAGAAGTGGTCATTCTTAACGTTTACACCAGCATGACTTCAGAACTCATAAAACTGTGCTAAGAGTAATAAGATGACACTGGAAAATGTTAAGGCTCACTAAGGTGAATACATCATCACTACAGCACAGTGGTGGGGAACTTTTTTCAATCCAAGGGCCAAATTCCAATCTGGGAAAGGCCTGGGGGGGGGAGCACATTTAATCTGTGGGCATGGCCAAAGACAAAGTGGGCAGGGCTAAAATGTGACTCTTAACTATTTTAAGCCTATTCAGAAGTAAGTAGGCCAAGCTTCTGCATATCTCCTCAGAGGTAAGCAAGACTGAATCATTCAGCAGTACTTTCAAACAGGACTCCAAATACCAAGCCTCTGCATCTACTCAGAAGTACGAGAAGCATGTCTACTCACAAGTAAGCAGGGCAAGCTTCTGCGTATCTACTCTGAAATAATCAGGACAACCTTCAGAAGTAAGCAGGACTGAATCACTCAGCAGCTTCTTCCCCAGGCCCCACCCCCTCTATCAGGAAGGGGAGAGCTCTTATCTCTGAACTACTGCTGATTGGAGATAAGAGCTTTTCTCTGCCTGGGGAGAAGGGATAATGCTACAGAAACGACCATCATTACTAGATGAGTCATTGCAGTTATGCAACACTGTGCTATGGTATGCAATAAGATAGAATGGCCAATGATGTAGGAAGGTACAGTCATGCCTTGGATTGAGAGCATAATTCGTTCCAGAAACGTGCTTGTAATCCAAAACACTGTTATATCAAAACGAAATTCCCCCAAAAAAATTTGTACAGAGATTTTTAATTTAAGCCATACTACAGTACTTGTATTGCAAGACGTCGCTTGTATATCAAGTCAATTTTTTAAAATAAATATTTAAAAATTTGCTTGTCTTGCAAAACGCTCTCAAACCAAGTTACTTGCAATCCAAGGTATTACTGTATAGGCATTCACTCTTGTAAGGGCATTCCATCAGCTGTGGGACCAATCAAGTACATGTGCTCATATAGAAGGCTGATGGGAATGGCTACAGTGCATTTCTAAATGTCAGTGCAGAAGCATTGCTGTAAAGCAGGGGTGGGGAACCTCAGGCTGAGGGGCCAAATCTGACCCTCCTGGGGTCCAAACCCAGCCCTCTAGGGCTCCCCATTAGGTCCCACCTCCTTTCCCCCAACCACCAATCATTTGGTGGTTTCTTGGCTGTTGTGCAGTTCCCCCCCCCCATTCTAAAAGGTTGACATGCCTCTCCTAAGGCTTAGTTACTGGCAATAAGAGCTTTATGTGAACATATGCTGACATTTTTTTGTTTTTGTTTTTTGGGCCCACCCCTTTTGCTTTTGGCCCTGCCCATCACTGGATTGTGATACACACACACACCCCGAAAACTTTTTTTGAAATTGAATTCAGCCCTCTGGCTGAAGAGGCTCCTCACCCCTGGTGTAAAAGGCACCTGACTTTTCTAGAGACAGTTCCCGCATCTTCAGCTTTGTGCTACAGAGCTGACCCAGGAGCACAGGTAGTACTTTACAGGATCTTGTGTTGCTGTTGTCACACACATTTCTTTAGGATCAAGCATCTCTATCAGCTCTATAGTATTGCATGCAAGGCTCTCCTGCTCATTTCAGCGAATTCTAGTTTGGGTTAAATACAGAGATTCACATTTCAAATCCAAAACAGCATCTCAGTAAAGCAAAATTTCATTTATCTGCATGACCCGTGGAGTCATTATTATCCTCCAGATGCATTTTCATGAATAAGTCCCATTGATTTCAGCCCATAAATAAACTGAAGTCAATCCTACCAGATGGCCAATATGTTATGATTCAAGATGAAAAGCCAATAAATTCTGCCAATATCCCCATATACAGACTCCGTGTGAAGCAGGCAATGATTATATCGCATACTATTATATTGCATAATATGAAGTCCTGTGGATTCTTATTCCTAAGGTAAACAAGGCCATTGTCAGGCTTGAGTCTGAGGGTGCATACAAATGTACCTTATAAACAGTATTTGCCATTGTCTTTTCTTTCATGGGCCATGCCCATCTTCCCTGTGAAAATGTACATACCAGTGACGCCAGGGCTGATTCTGTTTTCAGTCTGCTTCAACTGTCTGATTTATTTTATTTTATTTTATTTTTTGGAGGTGCAATATTTAACAAAATGTACATTCATCACCTTATTTTGTTAAAACACACATACACCTTTTCAAGTTGAAAACAAAACAAAACCCTGCACTGGGGCTAGCAAGGGGGAAAGAGATGTGTGCCCAACATCACAGTGGTGAGCCAATCAGTGCTGTGCACAGCCAATCTCTGCAGTAGAACTGGTTTTTACTGAGGTTAATGCTGGAGAGAACATTGCTTGTGTGATGAGATTATCATAAGTGCATTTCCACAGTTGCCCACCCTTCAAATTATGTGTGTATGCACCCTTAAATTTGATGTGGAGGTTCATGAGTCTACCATAGAGGATGAGGAAGGACAGGTGGAACTCCTGCAAGGTTCCAGCTCTGTTTTAAACAAACAAACAAACAAACAAACAAACACCCACTCCAGCTTCTTGTCTTAAGCCAATAGCAGACAGCGATGGCATCATCATTTCCCAAGAACCACCTGGCAAGGGGTCTTGACTATGATGACCAGGAGCTGAATCCTAGTTTACAGCAGATGAGGTACCACTGAAGGTGCTCACCAGAAGCTCCTATACAAGGTCACTCCTCAGCAATCCTGAATGTTGCCATCAACAGATCAGTGCAGAGATGGCTCTGAGATGAAGAACCAAGTTAGTGGCGGAGAGTCTGTCTTTTTAAGAAAGCTGACATTCCCTGCAAGTCCTGGAGTCTGATAGCATTCAAACTCAACTGGAAACTAATAGTTGGTGGTACAGTGAGTCTTCTCACACCAGCTTGGGATCTCTTACAAGACTAGAACTTCTTGTCTCTTGACAACTTGCTGTTCTGCTCATAACCTCAACCCTCAGACCACACAGGCAGGTACAAATTCACCCAACAAACCTCCATGCTAATGGTGGAAAGCCAGCTGTGCACTTTTGACCTGGGTGGCATAATTACGTTTCCCCATTGGTCATGCAAACAGTGATCTGCTAGGCCCAAGATCAAGGCTGGTGCTTTCTTGCAACATCAGAGCTTCACCAAGAAGCGGTAAGCCCCTGAAAGTTGCAGATCACAATGGAATTGGTTAAGAAGAGCTGCTCAAGACAAAGGTCATGTCCAAGAGAACAGGGCACAGGCCAGTCTGAGACATGTATCCAGGAGGAACAATATACAATAGGTTGGATCTAGATCTAGTCATGCTTAGAGTAGAGCCATTGAAGTCAATGAGACCTCAGTTAGTCATGACCAACTTAAGTCCATTGATTTCAACAGGTGTGCTCTAAGTATGATTAAGCCTGGACCCACTCTAATTTTGTTTTAGGCAAGAAGTAAATTCCAGGACACAGAGCTAAAGCAACTGAGATTCACCCAACCCACAGTCTCTTCCAGGCTCCTTAAATAGGGCTACTGGGCAGCTGAGACTGAGCAAGACAGGATGCTGCTGTTGTGACATGTAACAAAACAACAGCTGTGGCACAATTGTTGACATTTGGAAAAGTACAGAATGGATGAATAACAAGTCATGTTGTGTCTGCTACTTCCTGTCCTGTTCTCATGGGAAAAGTAGGTGTGAAAGAAATACGAGCTGGTCACATGGTTTGTATGTTCTGGTGACGTAGAATTGATTTTGTTAGCTTTCGTTCTGTAGCCATTTTTAGTAGAGAGATGGATTGCTTCTTTGTTCTCTCTGATGCTCTGACAAAGTGCTTGCTGGACTTTATTGCAATCATGTAGAGGTGGAGTGAAAACTTGCTCCACTGGACTAATGCGTGCTATGCATTGTAATCTGCATATGTAACTAAGGGATGTATACTCTGATGTAGTAATAAACAGGTAGCAATTAAACCTGTGGAGTCTACAGAGTTATTTCCTTATTACTGGAAGCTGCAGAGGAGGCGGCGAGGCTGGCTGTAATCCGAGACGCTTGGAATGCTGCAGGATGGCAGAGACAGAGGTCTGCAGTTCTGTGTGTAACTAAATGGGCCGTTACACACAGGAACAGGCTCTTAAATCTTCCATCTCACACACAAGTGAATCGCTCTGCTTTTCCACGAGGCTTGTGGGCCTACAGGGTGGATTGGTTGTAAAAACCTTCAGGGTCGTGTCATCGCCCTTTCAGCTGCTACAAATACAATCACCATCCATCCAAGTAATAGTATAACAGAGTGATGGGAGTACATCTTAATAGTATCCAGCTCCTGCCATTGTCCTGCTCTGTCTGGGATGTCATAATCTGCTCTGGGCAATGGCTCAGGGGAGAAGGCACAACATGGGACAGGACACAGTTTTTGCACTGCAGGTGTCAGGACTTGGTATGAGTTCCAACCCACAGAGAGCAGTCCTGCAACTAGAGTACTGACAAGTTACCCCAACACTGGCTTAGAACATCTGGCAGGGTTTTATAGCCAGTCTAGGAGAGCTTCGCCTAAAGTGCTGCATCTGGTTTTCTTAAAGGGTCAGTGCCCTTTTCGACAGTTGCTGGCCTCTTCTGGGTGGTGAAGATATGGGGAGTGGAGGAGTCTGAGGTCCACTTCTCAGAGTCAGAGGGCAGGAGCACCTCATGGGGAATGAGAGGACAGGGGGCAGGATCAAAGGTGGAGGGGGCCACTTCTGAATCTCTGGGAACTGGTTCTGACTCGTCCTCAGAGTTGCTGCCACTAGAAACCACAGTCTCAGAGGGTGCTTCATCCTGGGCCATGACACCAATAAGTTATGTGTTGACATACTCTTGCCACTCAATCCCACGAGTGTTTATTGTTGGAAGCAATTCCTACTGAATGAATGGGACCTACTCCTAGGTAAGTGTTCCCAGGTTTACAGTGCTAGGTTATGAAGGATGCACATTAAGTAAAGCATGAGTATGTAAGAGCCAGAATGGCATGAAATCCTGTGTGGTGCAGAGGTTAGAGTGTTACTCGCAGAACAGGAAGAACTGGGTTCAAATCCCCACTCAGCCATGACCCTGGGCCAGTCTTTCTCACTCTATGTAACAGGGGTTTTGTGAGGGTCAAATGACCTCACTGGAGAAATGGTGGGATAGAAATGTAAGAAACAAGTGCCCACCTAAATGCTTATCTCATTGGTTATAGTAATTGTGCTTGGTAAAATGTATTGAAAGGTAAATAAAAACAAATCTACAGAACAAAAACATAACGGTAGAGAAGCAGAAGCCATTTTTATGTCAATAATTAAAACATGCTTGCTCAAA
Organism: Shinisaurus crocodilurus; assembly: GCA_021292165.1. Classification (NCBI taxonomy): domain Eukaryota; kingdom Metazoa; phylum Chordata; class Lepidosauria; order Squamata; family Shinisauridae; genus Shinisaurus; species Shinisaurus crocodilurus. The sequence continues at coordinate 96,822 of JAHFWL010001293.1, read as the reverse complement.
GATGATGCTCCCAATGGTTTTGAAAGAACCAAGAATTGTCAAAAACATGAGCTTGGGTGACTCACAAGAAGAGCTGCCCTTTTGGAGTGCTGCGTTCTTTCCAAATATCCCACTTAAGTCTCTGCACCTACTGATGTGAGACAGAGATTTTGGCAGAACACAAATATTTGTGAAGCGTACTCATCAACACCTCAAGGACATCCATCAAAATGATTGACATCATGAAGACAAAGTAATTCTTCCTAGGACCCAGCATATGCTAGAGGTTTCTGTGGGCTAATGCGGCACACCTGACAGATGTGTGAGTCATCTGACACAAAGGGTAATGATCATGAGAATTCTATTGTCTCCCAATCATCACAATAGAGGTGTTAATCCTTTTTCTCCAAACATCATCCATCTATGAAAATAAAAAGAACAGATTTTAGTCATATGTACAAGATAAGAGGATTCAAATTATAAAGCATATCTATGGTCTATCAGACAGCCTCTAATAATGATGTTCGTGGCATTATCTGAAATGTTATTAAGCAAAATAATGACTTTCTGAACTGTGCCTTGACAGAGAGGCTTCACACACTCGTTGCCATGCACTTTGCAATGCTCTGTCGAATGTATCCAGCAAAAACTAATTGGCACAAATGAGTAACAGCAGTGCAATAGAAGATAGCTTGTCACCTTTCCTTCATGTGCTCCATATTGACTTTAAGTGGAAACAGGCTTCATTAAATTATCCTGCATTACATTTGAAATTCAGATAAGCAAAAACCAAAGCTATAATATTGTGTTTTAGCATCATGGATTCATGGGATGAAAGGATCTGATGTTCCCAAGAATTTCTGAATTCTCCTTGCTGGTAGGCCAGAATAGTGGCAGTCCATCTAGTAATCTAAATGTCTAAAAGTCTAATCCTGTGCATTTTTACCCAGGAACAAATCCCATCAAAGTCAATGAGATTTATTCACAAGTAAATATGAACAGGATTACACTTGTGCAGCCAATCCCATGCATGTTTACTCAGAAGTAAATCCTACTGCACTCAGCGGCCCTTACTCACAGGTAAACATGCATAGAATATGCAGGCTTAGCTTCATGACTTGGCATGATGATGACATAGATCCAGGGCCGGCCCTACCATTAAGCAGAGTGAAGCGCCTGCCTCAGGTGGCAGATGATGGGCAGTGAGGAGCTGCAACAAGGTGTTGGAGGACAAAGCTATGAAGACCAAATAGCCTGCCTTGCACACACACACACACCCCAACAGTAGCCTGCTGCCCTCAGGAGAAGACTGTCTCTTCACCAGTGTTGAGATAAGATTCAGCTACTAGTCTGGTCAGCTTCTGCACATGGAATGGGAGGGGTACTATCTTGGGCTGCAAAATGTCTTGGGCCAACCTTGCATAGATCTCTTGTCATTTGACCCAGCATGCACTAGTCAGAGATATACTGTCTCTGATAATGTAATGTACACTTTTGGCTATCATGGCCTCCGACAGACTCTTCCTCCAATATGTTCATCCAGTCTTTTTCAAAGTCATTTTTGTTGGTTCCCATAATAACATCCTGTGTCACTGAGTTGCACAGGTTGATTGTGAACTGTGTGAAGGATATTGTAGAGTTCGAAAACGTGCAGAAAAGAGCAACCAAAATGATCAAGGGGCTGGAGCAACTCCCCTATGAGGAAAGGTTACAACAGCTGGGACTGGTTAGCTTTGAAAAAAGGTCAGTAAGGGGAGACATGATAGAGGTGTACAAAGTTATGCATGGGATGGCGAAAGTGCATACTACAATATTATAATATTAGAGTGGGAGGGCGCTGTTGCACATGTCCTACTTGCAGGGATGTTGAAGAGTCCTTGGTCTCGAGTCACGAGTCGAGTCACGAGTCTTTGGACCCGAGTCTCGAGTCCGAGTCCGAGTCCTTGGTCCAAAATGGTGACTCACGAGTCACGAGTCCTGAGTCACTCCCAAAACTGACTCCACGAGTCCCTATTAAAATCAATGGGGTTTCCCCCCAACAAAATAAGGCTACTTCAGATGTGTGGCTTAAATAAATTCTAGGCACAAGTGTGCCTTTTTATTTCAAAACTCTGCAACTGATTTTGGCAAGAACTGACCAGGCAGACAAACCCAAAATAACCAGGCAGGCAGAGGAGGCAGGGAACCCCAAAGCAGGCAGGCAGAGGCCTTTGTCTTGGACAATTCAACTGCTGAACAGGTCAAGAAGAGACCAGGCAGGCAGAGGAGGCTGGGAACCCCAAACAGGCAGGCAGAGGCAGCCAAACCCAAAACGTCTGACCCTAACCCAAACCCCCCACAACAACACATCAATCAAAATAAATCTCAACACATCGTTGGGGCTGCGCTCCTGGTAGCTGTCCATAGTGGCCGAGCAGCGGCGCACCTCGCTTCCATGCGCTCTTCACCGGTGATCGCGCTCCTTCTGGCACAGCCAGAAGACTCGTCAACAGCCCAGGGATGTTGACGAGTCCTTGGTCTCGAGTCCCGAGTCGAGTCTCGAGTCCCATTAAAAATATTGGGACTCGAGTCCGAGTCGAGTCAGAGGGGGGACTCAGTCCGACTCACGAGTCGAGTCCTCGAGTCCGAGTCCCCATCCCTGCCTACTTGTGGGCTGGTTGCCCACTGTGAGAACAGAATGCTAGACTAAGTAAACCTTTGGTAGGGTAGCCACTTGTGAATTGCCTAAAAAGAGGACGTGCTTCACCAAAAAGGAGGATTAAAGAGGACAATTTGCAAAACATTTACATGTGAAATTATTTCTTATAATTTAAATAGAAATACAGTACATCTCAGCAGAGTGGGGAAGACTGTGACCAGGTGACCTGTGTGCCTCGCTCAGTCTGCTGCCCAGGTCCTGTTGGTGGGCAACTTCAAGGCCCAGCTCATCCTTCTGATGGTTATCTTTACACCAGACTTGGACTGGACAGCCCTTCTAATATAGGATGCCCTCAATATAGAGGACAGTCCTCAGGCAGCCCTTCAAATAGAGCATTGTCCTCTGTAAAAGAAGACACCTGGCCACTGTAGGTCTGATTCAGCATGGCTCTTCCTAAGTTCTTGGGGTGGATCTCCTGTTATTTTACAGTTAAGCATGTCCACTTACAGGGGGTGGCTCTGAGTTTTTGTATTTTGAGAGAATGAATAGTTTTCATGATCCATTCTCTGACCACCGCTCTTGATGTCCCTGATCAGAGCTGTTTTGTTCCTTACAGGAAGTAATAAAAGAGGAAATATCAGAGTCTTCTTTTCATGCTTCCACTGCAATTTGGGAATGAGGAGCTTCCACATCTCCCCCATAGTAAGATTTGAGCTGTTTCCCCATGGGGAGCTCATGTGCACATTCCTCTTCCTCATGAAGCATGAAAAGAAATAGATAATTATTCATGTTTCCTCTTTTGCCACTTACTCCAATGTGTAGAAGAGCTGCTGCTCATGGTTCCACTCCTCTGTACCAAGGTGTAGTTATCCAGGCTGATACTATATTTTTAAATACTGCCATTCCAAGTAATTTTTATTGTCTCCTACACTTGGTGGAGGTTCTGTTGCTTATTAACAGTTGGGGCGGGGGAAAATCCTTCACTCTAAACAGATTTAACCAAGCCGCACATGTTCCCTTATTTCTGTCCAGAAAAACCTGAAAAAAACTTGAAAATGAAAGTTAAGCTGCTGCTAGATTTTGAATGAGAGCCTCATTGATTCTACAGTGGGCAGATTGACACAATTCATTTAACTATTATAATCAAAAGGACTAAACTCATGATACAAGGCAGGAGCAACTACCCACAATCCACTGAGAGCTGGTCCAAGACATTTGCCTGCCTGAGGTAGAGCAGCAAATGATTGCTCCCCTCTCAACAACTCCAGGACAAGGTGTTTAGTACCCAAGCCTGGCCAAGTTATTCTGCCACTTGAGGCAGAAAAATCCCACAAATGCCTCTTCCCCCTCCCTGGCAGTAAAAATGCAATACTAATAAAATAAGGGTGCAAATGCAATCCTATGCATGTTTAGACAGGAAAAAGTCCTACAACTCCCAGCATTCCCCAAGCAGCATTCCCCAGCCAATGCTGGGAGTTGTAGGACTTTTTTCTGTCTAAACATGCATAGGATTGCATTTGCACCCTTATTTTATGTTTTAATATGGTTTTATTGTCTTTATGTATTAGTGTGTGTGTGTATAGTTGCCCACCACCTTGGTGGAAAGGTGGTATATAGATATTATAAATAAAATAAAATAAATGAATGTCTCCAGCCACAAATTGTGAACTAGCAACATATTTCAATAAATACAATTGTAGCTTAGGGGTTGGCAGCATAGACAGAGCAGAAAGAGAATGTGATAAGAGCTGGGCAGGGGCTAGGTGTAAGATAACTACCACAGTGATGTAAGTTACAGCTGCAGAGCTATTTATAATGGGCAACCCTACAGAGCTGAATCTTGTGGGAAGCAAAAAGAAGGGCTTTGCAAATGCAGGTGACACAGCAGGGCAGATGTACCCCACTTTATTTATTTATGACTAATATTTATATATTGCCAAGAAGGTAGATTTACCCCACTTGTTTCAATAAGATGTTGCCATAAGTGCACTGGGGAAAGTCACTCCCTATAGCAGGGATGGACAACTTGTGGCCCTCCTGATGTATTTATTTATTTATTATATTTATGAATCGCCCATCTGGCCACTTTTGGCTTACAACTCCCATCAGCTGTAGCCAGCATAGCCAGTGGTGAAGGATCATAGGAGTTGTAGGTCAAAACATCTGGAAGGCCACAGATGGTCCATCCCTGCCTTACAGTGTCATAGCCACACATAACCTAACGCCAAGGTTCTCAAGCTAGGTTCTCCCTGACACCCATCCCATCTTGGATCCTCAAGGTTGGAGCAGGCTGCACACACAAGTGTGCACAAGGGTCTCCACAGGAAACAGCTGGTTGATACTGGCTAAGGTAGGGGTGTTGAACCTCTTTCAGGCCAAGGGCCAAATCCAATTTTGGAGAAGCTCTCAGGGGCCGCTTTCCAGTGGTGGGCAGGGCCAAAGACAAAAGGAGCCAGGGCCTGAAATACCAAAAATACCAGTATATTTTTTAGCTTCAAGCTCTTACTGTCAGGAACTAAGGCTTAGGGGAGAGAACAGGGAAGAGAGCTGAACAAAAGCTGGGGCACCACCAAACGATTGGTGGTCAGGGTAAAGGGGTAAGGCCAGGGGAAGGGGTGTTGCCATCTGGGGAAGCCTAGAGGGCTGATTGGGACCCCAGGTGAGCTGGGCTTGGCCTGTGAGCCTGAGATTTGACACCCCTGGGCTAGGTGGTGCCTGAGGGAAGATTAAAAAAGGAAGGCCCAAGTTCAAGTAGGTTGAGAAGCCCTGCACAAAAGGATCAGGGTGTCTCACAGCAACTCATACCCATTAAAACCATTGGTCATTTTGATGTTTTGGCTGTCATATGGATTGCACCAATCCTTACATAGCATCTAGATTAGCAGTCTTCAACCTATTCAGACCCAGGACCTACCTTTAGCTCAAACATGCATTTGGAGTCCTCCTCCTCCTATTACCATATATTTGAATGGTGCTAGTGCTACTCTTGCAATCCACCTTAGGCCAGGCTGTGACCCTAGTAGTGGGTTATATGACCTACCTGTTGAAGAGCAGTGATCTAGATCAGCCTTCCGCAACCTGGTTCCCACTAGATGTTCTGGACTACAGCTCCCAGGATTCCATAGGCCATGCTGACAGGGACTGATGGGGGTTGAAGTCCAAAACATTTGAAGGGCACCAGTTTGCAGAAAGCTAATCTAGCTCCATGGAATTGTGTGTGTTCGAGCTTTGTTTGGGGAGGGCCCCGAGAGGCTGCTTTCTTGTCCCACAAAGCAACAGATACAAGTAGCCCACAGAATTCATCATGGCAATATATGGATGATGCCCAGCTCTGTCTCTCCTTTTCATCAAATCCATGTGAGGCAGTGACTGTTCTGAATCAGTGCCTGGACACAGTAATGGACTGGATGAGGGCCAATAAACTGAGACTCATTCCAGACAAGACAGAGGTACTATTAGTGGATGGTTCACCTACCTAGATGAGTGATATTCAACCTGTTCTGGAGGGGATTGCGCTCCCCCTAAAGGTCCAGGTTTGTAGTTTGTGGGTGCTCTTGGATCTAGCACTGTCATTAGAGGCACAGGTGGACTCAATGACATGGAACACCTATTATCAGCTTAGGCTGATACTACATCCTTATCTGGATAGGAATAGCCTAGCTACAGTTAACCATGTTCTGATAACATCTTGGCTAGATTACTGCAATGCGTTATACATGGTGCGGCCTTTGAAAATGGTCTGGAAACGTCAGCTGCTCCAAAATAGGGCAGCAAGATTGCTAGCGGGGACTAGCCAACTTGATCATATTAGGCCACTACTTTTCAATCTTTACTGGCTGCCAGTCCATGTCCAGGCCCAATTCAAAGTGCTGGTATTAACTTACAAAGCCCTAAACAGCTTAGGGCCAGGTTACATGAAGGATTGTCTCCTCCCATATATACCTGCCCGGACTCTAAGATCATCCTCAGTGGTCCTTTTCTGGGAGCCCCCACCAAAGGAAGTCAGGTGGGTGGCTACTAAAAAGAGGGGCTTTTCTGCTGTGGCACCCTGGTTGTAGAATGAACTTCCCAGAGAGGCTCGTCTGGCACCTACGTTGTTCTCTTTCCAGCACCAGGTGAATACCTTCTTATTTTCCCAGGGGTTTTAGTCTTTTAATCTGTGTTGTTTTAAATCCTTTACTGTATTTTAAATCTCTATACTGCTGCTAGGTTTTATTTCAGCTTTTACTCCTATTTTATACTGTAGTTTTAAATTTTAAAATTTCTATCCTGTATTTTATGTTGTATTTTGTGGTTTTAATTGTTGTGAACCGCAGAGAACTTCAGGTATTGGGCGATATAGAAATGTAATAAATTAATAAATAAACAAACCTAAGTTAATGTCGATGAATAACATTTGATCTTTCCAGTGATTGTTAAAAAGGAGCCAAAGAAAAATCAGGAAAACATAATAACGAAAATCTCAAAATCCTAGCTTTGATGTTGACAGGGAGTTGGATCCAGGCTCAGGCTCTAATCATAGAAGGTCCCTGTGACCAATTTTGGGGGATCTCCCCCCCGCCACACATTGCCCCCAGCTTACTCCATTTAGCAGGGTCTCCTGACTCTCTGTGAAGCATTTCCAGGGGCCTGGAAGGGCTGCTGTGAGAAGGACAGGGTGGGGAAGTCCACCTCTGCTAGCACAGTTGATCAATCCAACTTAAATCTGGACCCAACCCAAGGTGCTATTTTTTAAAGAAAAAGATCCTAGTTGGGGAGGATCCCTAAACTAAACCAACCGCATATTGATTTAAAAAAAAAAAAACAAACAAACACCCACACATCTAAAATTCAATAGGTGCTTGTGAATGTAGGGGTTGTTTTTTTTAATGCAGCCTGATGCATTATAAACACTTTACACTGGCTATACACTGGGAAGCTATGCATTAAAGGCTTCAAGCACATGTTTATTTCATGCTAAACTGCAACCTCGAATGCTCTGTCAAACTCTCCAGCTCCTTATCTTTCACCACTTTCTCAAAGACAGCCAACGTTTTTTCCCCATTGACTGCCCTTGAATAGGCAGTTCTGTCAGGTGGGAAGAGACAGCTGCGGCAGCAAAGCACTAAGTACGTTTTTTGTGTGTGTACAGGTCATTAATAGGCCGGGTACCTTGCGAGGAAGCCGGAATCTATTGGTTGTGCTTTGTTGCTTCAGATAAGTGAGCATCATGATCTTGCTCCTTGTTCTCAGACTGTTTCGCATCATTTCCTGTTGAAAACAAGCCTGTTCCACTTCACAGCCACACAAAGTAAGATTACAGGATGCTTGAAAATACATTATGGGCTTGATTCATCCCTGCCGGCATGTTGCCGTTCTTGCGCCAGCTTGGGCAACTGTGCCTGAGGGAGGCCGCTCATTAAATGCACCACTAGCTTCTCTGAGGAGTTTAGCAAAGGCAGATCTGCCTCAATTTGCAGAGAGGCCTAGATAAGAACACATTTGTCTTTCTGTGCTCCTGATCTTGTGCGCTTGCATGCCAAAACCAAGAGATCAAAGTGGGCATCTTGCAAAATCAGATACATTCTGGTTTGCTACATAGAGTTATAGCACAATTGCTGCCAGGTATGTACTACACAACCCAAACTGGACCCATAGGGCTGTATACTACGCAACACTACCGCTAACGGAAATTGCGTTGCGCTAGGGTAAATGACCTCTAGCCAATTGTTTCAGGAGAAACCCATCAAATCAGCAAGTACCATTAGTATTGTGCTAGAGGCTGTTTATGCTAGTGCCATGTAATTTATACTAGCGGTGGTGTCGCATTGGATATTTTCCACTGCTTTGATGTGCATTATGGACTGGAGGGGACAGGTGATAGCTTCAAGATGAAGCTGAAGGTCCATAGGGACAACTAGAGGAGTTCCTTGGGCACTAGATGCATCTTCATTGCCTGTGAAACTGCTCTGTTAGAGAACCTTAAGCATTCTTTACTCATACTTTGTATATTAATACTATCTGGAATTGTGCCACTGGCTGGTGTGTGTGCGTGTGTGTGTCTGTGTCTGGAGTGGGCTTTCTGATAGCTCAGCAGCATCACTAACTGGGCCAATTGGAAACAGACACAGCCAGGTAAGAACTGATGCAGCACCAGATGTGAGAGTGGAGGAGCCACAGCTCAGTGGTAGAGCACCTGCTTTGCATGCAGAAGGTCCCAAGTTCAATCCCTGGCATCTCCAGGGAGGGCTGTAAAAACTCCAGCTGCTGTCAGTCCGTGTCGACAATATTGGGCTAGATGGATCAATGGTCTGACTCACTGTAAGCCAGCTTCCTATGTTCCTATGTGTTGGACTACAAATCCTATCATCCCCAGCCATGCTGCTCAATGTCCAGGCTGGCTGGGAATGATGGCAATCATAGTCCAACACATCTGGAGGGCACTGGGTTGGGAAAGCTCGTCTAGCCCATAGCCTACTCTGAGTGGCAGCAAGTCTCCAGGAGCCCAGGCAAAAGTTTTCTTCCTGAGATCCTTTGACCTAGACCCAAGGGCTTTATCCTAGGCCCTTAAATGTACATAACACACTCAGTCTGTACAACTGAGCTATGGTCCTTTCCCAAGGTATAGGCCACCCAGGGCTCAGTAGGACAACATTTCAATAGCAGCCTGATTTAAAGGGAGGGACCTCATGGTGCCTAGACGTTATTGCTCTTTTGGAACTGTGCCCTCTAAGGGGCCCAAATAGGGGAGGCTTCTCCTACACCTGCAAAACATCTTCCAGGGAGATGTTCCAGATTGCTACAGCCAGCCTAACCATGCAACACTGCTGCCCTGGCTCATCTGTTTCTGAAGATGTGCTAGCTGGACACACACGCCCACCAGACAGAAGGACCGGAAATTAGAAACGACTGCCTTGTGAACACAAGAGGAAGCAGCAGCCAGAGAGGTGAACGGCCATCTTTGCCTTCTCCACCAGCTTCACCAAGCTGTGACGGGGCCTCTCTTACCATGCTGGAGGCCATTAGAACCAAGTGCCCTGTGAGCAGCAGAGGAAGATGAAGCCCACTATCAGCATTGGCCCCACTTTAAACAGTCTGCTGTTTTCACGACATATTATTGTTCTTATTGTTGGCTGAAGAGCAGGATCAAAATGATAAAAATAAATACATCGATAGAGTAAATGTACCACCTGCTGCATTTCTACAGGTGGGCTGCTGTGGTGTGGAACTCTGTGCTGTTCCTTTGGTCAAGCTGGAGAACCAGAGGTAATACTGGAGTCACATTAGTTGTTCCTCACCCCCATCCTCTGGAGTCCAGTGCCTCTTTCAGATACTGTGCTAGCACAGGAAAGGGGATAAGTCCACAGGTGCTTCCCGATGGAGGCCTCACAGCATTATTTATTTCCTTACAGAATTTATATCCTGCCTTTCAGCCAAATAGGCTCCCAGAGTGGCTTATGATAACTGGTTAGTCACTACAACCAAAAGGCACTGTGCATCCATTTTGTCTTTTCCTCCTTAACCATTTTTTTTTCTAGCAAGGAAAAAAAAAGACACAAAAAGCCCTGTTTTATGTATTTTTATTGAATATGTACTTCTTGTTGTTCCTCTCCTACCGGAGGTTGGACATCATCATGGCTAAACAGTCTTTAGACATGGCCGCTCTAAACAATGATGTTGTATTGCCCCCAAACCATTCCTTAAGGTTTTTCAGCCGAGAAGCTCTTCTTATTCTGACACTTCTTTTCCCATCTATTTTCCCTTGTATAATCAGCTGCAACAGTCTATATTTTTCATTTCTCATTATATGACCAAAATATTCTAGTTTTCTGCATCTTATGTGTTTCATAATTTCTTGATCTTTATGCATTCTCTTTAATACTTCTTTGTTGGTCACCCTCTCAGTCCATGAAATTTGTAACATCCTGCCATAAATCCACATTTCAAATGCTTTTATCTTTTTTTTATGGTAGTCTGTGTTAAAGTCTATGATTCCATGCCATACAGTAGAACTGAAAATATATAACACCGTACAATGCACATTCTCAAGGCTAATTTTAACTTTTTGTTACATATTACATTTTCCATCTTTAAAAAGCTTCTCTGGGCCATCTGTATTCTAACTTTTATTGCATTATTAGGATCCCACTGCTTGTTCAACCAAATTCCAAGATATTTATATTTATAAACATGCTCCATATTTTCATTTTGAATTTTTAACTATTTTTCTTGGACTGCTTGCTTTTTACTAATTACCATGCACTTGGTTTTCTTAACATTCATTTTTAGACCATGTTCATTACATAATTCACTGATTTTATCAAGTAATCTCTGTAGACCATCTAAATTGTCAGCTAGCAATACTGTATCATCTGCATATCGAATAATATTGATTATTGATGATCTCTTCATTAACAATGATACCATAATTTAAATCAGCAAATGCTTCTTTTAAAAAAATATGTACTTATTACTTTTTATTGTATCCACTTTATATGGTTTTTTATCTTGAATAACACCTTGAGAGAGTTCTTCCTTCAAAGGTGGCCTACAATAGCCTTAAGGGAGCAATCCTAGCATGTTTAGACAGAAAAAGGTCCTGTGGTGATTCCCAGCATTCCCCAGCCAGCCATGCTGTGATACTTTTTTCTGTCTAAACATGCATAGGATTGTGCCATAAACAAACAAACAAACATTGTGGGAATAAATGGGAGGGTTACAAATGGAAGACATCATCATTTCCCCTCCCCCACAAATAATCTGTGTTTGAGGCACGTTGATTGCAGGATAACAGTCTCTGCTGGAAGTACCCTGTTGGGTGTCATGCTCCAACATCCATGCAGACAGGAAGATAGGTAGGACCATGACAGAATGGAGACAGCCTCATTTGTGGCAGTCTAAGCAACTCCACCAACCCCTCCACACACACTTTTTTTTAGGAGTTGGTTCCCTGTGGTCCTATTAGAGAAGCTTCACACATTGTTATGCCTCTCAGGGGATTTTACAAAGTGAAATGTTGAGACAAAATGGCTGAATGAAGCAAACAAATCACTCCTATTGAAATGTCTATTTGGATTGACCATTCAGAAGCAAAATAAGGCTAAGAAGATAAAGCAAATCAAGGAGACAATCTGAATAGGGATTGAATGGGACCACCAAGATTGATAGGAGACTTTGGAAATATAAATAATGCTTCTGAAAGAAAGAAAGTTCTCTGTTTGCTACTAGTTGCTATGTTTTTTTGCTATCAGATACAAAATGATGAAATATTCCTTGGAAATCACTGCTTTTTTTAAAGCAATTGTTGAATCTGCAAAGATGTACCACAGAGAGAGATGAAACTTGTCTTCAGTGCTACATGAATACAATCATATTAATGTCATTATATTAACGCCAATGAATGGAGCAGTGTATATGCTATGACTACTGCATAAAGACCACTTCAAAATGCTCATGTACTCAGCTGTTTCTATGCAGAAGCTCTACGTGCAGGTTGAGTCATTTGATTCCCCCCCCCCACAGAACTTTTGTTTTGCTTTTGCTATCTAGCTTTTATTTATTTATTTACAACATTTATATACCACTCCACATCTAAACAGGTTCCGTAGTGGCAAACAATAAAAAGATTTAAAAGAAAGAAAGAATAAAACACTATTTTGTGGTATTGTGTTGAAATCTATCTGGTCTACGTGTTTTTCACTTTGGGGTATTTCAGCAATTTCTGACTCACCACTGTAAGCTCTCTTTGTAGGAGGGTTTTGTTAGTGTAATACTTTTACATTTATGGACTAGCCAGCTATAGGAAAACCAATGTAACAGCATAAGCAATACAACATATCCCTTTCTTTCTTACTGTTTATTATGTTGCATGGGGATTTAGGTTGCATTGAAATCAGTGCGACAAGTTACTCATGGCTTGAGCCTGTCTTGAGTGCCATTCAACGGAAAATGGGCAGTATCCCACACTGCTGCTGCACCTCTGCTAGTTCCATCACATCCACCGGACCGACTGCCAGTGGAAAAGGAACTAGTGCTTCTTAAAGCAACCCCAACTTTTGTTTCTGGAGCAGGCAGATCAGCAGAGCCCTCTTCTGTGAGCTCTGCTGACCTGCCCCGTTCCAGAAATGGGTGTTTCTACTCTTCTCACTTGCTTCTCCGCTAGCTTCCCACTGTGCTATCGGTGGATTCTGCTAGCACACAGGCAACATTGGATGCTGCCCACTGAGTGCAACCCACTTCGTCTGGGTCCAATCTAAAATCAGCAACAGTAGGGTTTGCGGTGGCATGGTTGGAAATGCTACAAATACTTGGGGAGCAGCTTCACACAAGCAGCTTCGCATATACCCACATGGTTCCAGTTTTGAGTTGCAACCCTATGTGGGTGACTGCACAGTGCACTCCAGAATTGGGCTGGAGTGTGAACCTATTTCCGCATATTTCCCTATATCCATTTGGCTACATTTTTCAGTAGCAGTATTATTCTCCCCACCCACCCAACGCACCCCTTGTAATCAAGCAGAACTTCATGTTATGGGAAGTTCTGTAATTCTAAGATGTTTAGCTTACAAAAAGGGTAAGTAAAGGGGAGGCATGACAGAGGTGTATAAAATGATGCATGGCATGGAGAAAAATGAATAGTACAATGAATGAACTCCAAAAATGGGGTGGGAAAATTCATGGAGGATAAGGCTATCGATGGCTCCTAGTCATAATGGCTGTATATCACCTCCTGTATTGGAGGCAGTATGCCTCTGGATAGCAGTTACTGGGGGACACGAGCAGGCGGGTTTTCTTGCACTCATCACTCATGTCCTGCTTGTGGGCAGGGCCAGTGCAAGGCAGTTTGGTGCCCTAGGCACGATCAGATATTTAGCGCTCCCCCTTCCCACTTGAGCCCGCCCTCCCTCCCTCCCTCCCTCCAGCCCTATGCTCCTGGCGCCCCCTTTAGCCTGGCACCCTAGGCAGCCGCCTAGTTGGCCTAATGGTAGCACCGGCCCTGCTTGTGGGCTTCCCATAGGCATTTGGTTGGCCACTGTATGAACAGAATGCTGGACTAGACAGGTGTTTGGTCTGGTCCAACAGGGCTCTTCTGCTGCTGCTGCTGCTGCTGCTGCTGCTATTTTATTCAATCATTTATGTCCTACCCTTCCCCGCAAAGAGCCTGTGAACTTATGTCACTTGATTGGCCAGTCCCATGGGATTGATTCTGGCCTTCAGAAGTTGTTGGAATGTTGTGGGGTCAAACCATGGGATAGCTGCTCCCAGGCCACATAGATAACGTATAAACCATCCCTTCACCTTCTGAATTGCAAAGGAGGTTGGTAAAATTGCCCTGTTCTCAGGCACCTCTAGTAAGCACACCAAAACTTCACCTTTTAATGTGTTTTGGAAGTACCAGAAGCATTTTGATACACCTTTCAGTGAGTGAGTGCAACAGTGGAGCCCAGGCATCTTTTTATATACATGTTATATATCTGAAGCCCAAAACCTAAATGTAAAATTCATTGAAAATAGCACACACATTAAAATGAAGTGAAAACAATGGAGAGACATGCATACTGAAAAACTATTTTGCCAAATACGAATCAATCTATTCTCTCCCCCCCCCAATGCTTTATAGTAAAAACAGAAAGAAAATGTAAGAATAGATGTTTGTCTAGGCATTTTAGGTGAGAAAAGACAAACAAAAGGATTTCACTGCATGCGAATCACATTGCAACTTTCCGAATAGCCACAAGATGGCGATATGTTTCTTTATTAACTGCATGTCCAACGCTTTCACAACCGAAATCTTAAAACGCACCCAGTATAGAAATAAACCACCAAGTCAATGAAACAATCCGATTGTAATACACTAATTCCATCAGTTAGTTTATTCTCGCCCATCCTTTCCCCCTTTCCAAAAACCTTAAGCAAAACATAAAAATAAAACACCCCGTGCCTTTGACATTCACCATCTCTAAAAAAATGCAGATGTTTCCTACGAGTAATCTAAAAGTGTGCGTGGGGAGGGGAACACAGGGAGAGTGTGGGGATGATGCTCTTTCTTTCTATTGAAAAGCTTTCACTTCAGCACACATTTCAATCCCCAATCCTTCTGTACAGGTACATGAAGCAGATGGCGTGCACAGACACAATGGAAAAGAATATAAAGGTATGAACGCAGGAGGCACCAAGGCTGCGGGGGGGGGGGGCAGCTGGGGCAATTTGACTCCTGCAACCACAAAGCAGCCCCCCCCCTCAGTTCCTGTGCATGCTGTTGGTCCCAACCCTGCTGAACTGCCCACAAGAGCTCCACACGTGCCTGGCTCTCCGTAGGGAACGGCAGCAGAGCTTCAATATCACATTTCCCCCAGGCATCATAAATCGCCTGGGCGGCCCTGGCAGGCAACCAAACCACTGGATCACACGCTGACATGCTGTCACTTTATTCAGTCCTGTTACGCTGGTACAGATAGCCCAGTATATGCTGTTGGCATAAATGGTGCATACCAACACATGAAGCTGCCTGCCTTATATGGAGTCAGACTTTTGGTCCATCTAGACCAGTATTGCCTGCTCTGACTGGCATGAGCTTTCCAGGGTCTCAGGCAGAGGTCTTCCTTAGCCCTGCCTCCAGGGCCAGCGCTACCGCTAGGCAGACCCAGGCGGCTGCCTAGGGCGCGTGGCGGAAGAGGGCGCAGAAACGCTGCGCTCCTTCCTCGCCGCCGGTGCGCTCCTGCCCCGCCTGCCGCCTCTGCTGTGGCTCCCCGCCCGCCCACCACCGCCGCTGCACCTCCCCCCCCGCGCGCGCCCGCCCGCCACCTACCTACCTTCGCGTCGTTTCCGGAGCCCCGCCGACGTTGTTTTGGCGGGAGGAACCAGGGCAACAGGGCTTAAACAGCCCTGTTGCCCTGGTTTCCCCGGCAAAAAAAAAAAAGCGCGGGGGTCCCGTCGCGTCGGAGGAGGAGGCGGTGGCGGCAGCAGCAGCAGCAGCCAGCAGCGGGGGGGGGGGGAAGGTGGTGGTGGCGGCAGCGGCGGCAGCGCGGGGGGGTTTTGCAGAGCAGGGCTGCTTTGCTCCGGAGCCCCCCCATGGCACGAGAGGGGGGGGCGCTAAATATAATTTGGCCTAGGGCGCCAAACAGCCCTGCACCGGTCCTGCCTGCCTCCTGAAATCCGTGGGACTGAAGCAGGGATGTCCTGCATGCAAAGCATGAGCTCTTCCGCTGAGCGGCGGCCCTTTCCTTCTGCACTCAAATAACTGAATGAGAAGTAAGGGCTATGCACTTTAACAGAACTGCCAATATAGGCCTTGATGAAATGATGCCACAGCAGGGTCCAGCCTGAGAAGCATGGCCCATTTTGACATCCAGTGTCTGTGAGAGAAGGGAAACAGGTGACCCGCACAGAACGAGATCCAAATGCCATTTCTGGTGCTGAGCCAACTTGAGATTGAAGCTGGGATTTCAATCTGAGAGGGCAAGTTAGGAGGTCTCCCCTCTCAGAGGGAGAAAAAACGCAGGGATACGAAGAGGCAGAGTTAACCTGGAGAGGATCAAACAAGGAAAGTGTCTGGTAGAGTGAAGGAGTCACATGACACAGAGAACTGTCTTCTTTGGGTTTGACCTGGAATATTTACAGCCAGCAGTGGACTGGGATAACCAATCATAGAGCTCGTGGCAAAATCAGGCAAACAATTAATGTCTGGGGGGAAAGATTCCCTGAGAAGCCAGAGACGCTCCTGGGCACACTTGCTTGTTTAGCATCCAGCAAGATATCTGATTTGTGAGCTTAGGCTTACATGTAAATAGTTGTGAGTTACCTCCACCTAATGCCTGTTATCCAGAGAACAGTAGAACAGAAGAAGAGCCATGCTGCATCAGATCAAAGGCCCATCTAGTCCAGCATTCTATTCCCAACAGATCACTGTGGGAAGTCAACAAGCAGGACATGAGTGCAATAGCACCCTACCACTTGTTTTCCCTGGCAGCAGGTATATAGAGCCATACTGCCTCTGATACTGGAGGTAATATGCAGCCATCATGACTAGTAGCCATTGGTAGCCCTATATTCTCCATGAGTTTGTCCAATCCCCTTTTAAAGCCATCCAAAATGGTGGCCATCACTACATCTTGTAGAGCCCTGCGTATGATTGTATTCTTACAAGGAGTACAACATTCTTACATGGAGTGCAATAGAGAAGACTTGCTTTTGTTTCATGCTGTTATATGATATCTGGCTGATTGTGAACTCCTGTACAGGGGGACCGTTTCATTTACTTCCAGTGGCAACCAGTGAGGTAGTGCGACAGATTGGAAGGGGCAGGAAGAGGCCGCCGCCAATGAACAATGGCCAGAGCAGCGGGGAAGCCTCCACTTCTTCTTCAGCAGCAGCAACAACAGCAACAGTGGTAGCAGCAGCTTTGATGTGATGGAGGTTGGGGAAGCTGGAGTCATCACCACCAGTACTGGCCAAGGAAAATGTGATTGAGCTCTTAACCACTACAAACTTTATTTATTTATTATTAATATTTATTTATCGCCCATCTGGCCGGCGATAAATAAACAAATAAACTTTGTCGAAGGTGGACTACTTTTGACTTGGGGAACGGAACACAGCTCTCCATAGTAAGCATGCATGGAATGCAATGTGAACTGAATCAGTTTAACTAGAGCTGAAATTAATACCCCCACCCCATATACACCTCCCAAAAAGAAAGTTGCAATTAAAACTGTATTTAAACTAGAGCTGAAATGAGACCATTTCAACTAGAGCCCAAATTCATCTATCCCAAACAAAGTTTGCATCTGAAATGGTAAATTGAAGTAACTCTTGCATGACACTGACACATCTTTTTCAGAGGCAGCAGTGTCCTCGGAGAGCCCATCCCTGCCTTTCATATGGAACATCAGAAATGGCATTCCGTCTCGTTTTTAATTAATTCTCAAAATTTAGGATGCCATTTTCTACTGTACACACTCAAGTAAAAACATTTTGACAGAGAGAAAGCTTTCTTTATCCTGTTCTATCCAGCACTTTGACACCAAACAAGAGGATTGCTTAATGCCAATTATTTCTAAACAGGAGCATTATCAAATATTTTACTTATCAGATTGCATATTTTGAAAGATAATGGCCACAAAGAAAGAAAGAAAGAAAGAAAGAAAGAAAAATCCCTCATCAGTGTTCTGAATGACAAAATCTACTGTGATAAACCTTGCCAACGTGTTCTGTATTTGTCTTGCACTACTGCTCCTATAATATCCTAGGCAGTTTGCTGTTTTGAAAAATCTTTTTTTTTTAGGACCACATGAGAATAAATTCTGTTGTCAGCTGCATAAAAAATATGCTTTGAAAAAGAGAATACTTCAGCTGAGTCTCTGAAATCACAGCTCTCTAAATCTGGCCATCCCACACATTTATGGATCAGAGAGAAAACTAGGCTTAAAACTGGACTTAAAAGAACAAATCCCAGGTCACCGAGTGACCACAGGAAAAGCTGAGATCTGGAGGCAATTTAGCACATAGTAACTGCTGCCTGTCTTCAGCGCAACGGATTCTGGCATAAATTTTGAACAGCTATGTAGAATGAGAACTATCTCACTGCATGAATTTTTAGAGAGCTGTCAGCTAAATCAAAGATCCAAAGGTTAAATCTCACACTCCGAGACATCTTGATGAATTGTGGGACTTCGTGGTACAGTATGCCTTACGTGTGATAAATGGATTGTATTTTTTCATATATGCTGACTTTGATTTAATAATAAACTCTTGTATAACTGCTTTAAAACTTTTGGTTATAGAGCTGGTTCACACAGAAATTTAATCGATGATGATGATGATGATGATGATGATGATGATGATGATGATGATAGCATATGTATCCCACCCTTCCTCTAAGGAGCTCAAAATGGAATGTATGATGTTCCTCCACCACATTTCATTCTCAAAACAATGCTGTAAGGTAGGTTAGGCAGAGAGATAGCGAGCAGCCAAACATCACCGAGCAAGTTTCAGTGCTGAATGGGGATTTGAACCTGGGTCTCCACAGACCTAGTCCAACACTAACCACTATACCACACTAGCTCTCTCTCTACAACTGATTACATAATACAGAATAACTGAGAGCTGAATATAGGACTTTCCCCATAAATTCAGTTCTGAAGTTTGAAATAATCTGAAGTTCTGTCATATTACATCTGTGATGGGTTATTCACCTATATAAGCAAGTCATCACTTGATGGTGTAGAAATCAAGTGATGAGCACTGTGGAAAGGAAAAATAATTGGAATCCCAACTGTAATGTTGTTTGTATTCTTTTAAACTTGAGAGAGAACACTCCAAGACTCAGGATTCTAAAAGCTCTTTTTACTGCATGAGTCTCAACACCAGCAAACCAACAGGCCTGCTACAAAGTACAGTGAGTCATCAAAAACTGCCTGTGTTACATCCAAATGAGTCCCCCCCATACAACACAAACCACATATCATTACACCAACTACTAAGATTGCTTATAATGGTAAAGGTTTTGTGTCAAGAAATATGCACCAACTAATAGCTATCTTGGGGCTCTTGATTGGTCTGATCTTTTTAACCAAAGTTATTCTCAACTGATCTATTCTTGTCTACCACCTTTAAAAAAAATTCAAAATCAAAAGGATCTCTCTGGCTTCACATGACTGCCACAGAATTGGGTGCTGCCACAGAAAAGGCCCTCTTCCTAGTCCCCACCAGCCTGGTTTCTCTGGCTGATGGGACAGGGAGAAGGCCGTCTGTGGCAGATCTTGTATGTTCCTATGAGTTCTACACATCAAAATGAATGTGTCTAGTGGGGGGTAAATGGGCTTGCACGCATTAGCCCCTAGCCCCAGAGCAAGCTCTCTCACCACCTGCAGGAGGAGAGAGCACACACTGCTGCTGCGTCATGCCCATCCCTGCAGCATCATGCCCTCTGACCCCCTTCCCCTATCCTGTGCCTCCGTTCTCCATCCCCTCCCATGTTCCCTTCCCCTGCCTGTACCCTTACCTTTGCCACCACCACCACCTGCCCTCTGTTTGCCTCACCACACGGAGATTTGGGGCTCTTGCAAGAGTATGCCCAGATCTTGTGAGAACTCTCATGAGACCCAGTTGAGTTCTCATGGAACCCCACAGCTGCTTCTTCCGGCCACATGGCTCTCCACATGATGAGGCAAACAGAAGGCAAGGGGCTGCTCCAGAGAGCTCCACCGACCTCTCTCTTGCTGTGGCAAATGCCACAGCAAGAGAGTGGCTGGCGGGGCTCTCCAGAGCACCTGCTGGAGGCGGCGTGGCAGCGGCGGCCCCTCTTGGGGGGCGGGGGGCAGTGCAATTCACTACCCCTCTCACTCTGTTGCCTGATGAGGATACCTCACCCTGCTTTGTGGGAGGGCCGCCCCTGTTAGCGCCGCCCCTAACATCCCCATCCACACAGGAGGAAGCTTCAGACCGTTGCACCTTCAGCACAAAGCACATTGGGCTGAACACACTTAGAATCCTGTTTCAGACATTCACACTGAAGGCGTGGATGTCAGAAGTGAAGCCAGCACACGTGTATGCTCCTTTCTCAGCTGAAGGCCACATACCGTATGTTCCCTGGAACACCTGAATTGGGTTAATGTGCCACTGAAATGAAATGGAATGTAGTGCTAAGAACAGGCTGCAGATTTACATGAGCTGAAGCCTGCCTTTATTCATTTATTTCTTCTATTTTCATACTGCTAAATATTAAGAAAAAACCCTTAGTGGTTTGGTATGCTTGCTGAAGATGAGCAATGTATAAAGCTCAATCTCTAACCACTTTCTGTTTCCCGAACTTGGGCTATCTTTCCGCCTCACACCATTGTTGTGTAGATAAAGGGGACGGCCAGGGTTGCTTTCACACTAGGGCTCTTGAATGCTGTTAAAACATTGCTCTTCCACCGTCGGATGAAAGTAAAGTTATAATTGTGGATCCACGTGCCAGTTGATCTTAATTAACATCTTGCCATTCCCAGCCCCGTGGCAGAGGTAAACGTGGGCGATATTGCTCAGCTAGGATTGCAGCCTTACAGGACTATCCTAAGAATGTTTACTTAGAAGTAAGTCTCATTCAGTGCAATGGGACTTACTCCCTCAAAAGTGTGCTTAGGATTGCTTCTTCTCCGTAGTGTGCACATATATATATTGTGCTTCTTCTCCGTGTTGTGCACATATATATATTGCAGTGCTTGTGGTGTTGTGCATGAACAAAAATGAAGATTTTTAAAATTATTATTATTTATAACTGACTGCCCTTGACCTATGTTTAAAACAGGGCTGCCAAACTAGTTTTAGCCCAAGGTCCAAATGTAACTTTGGAGAAGTTCCCGGGGTGCGGGGGGCGGATTTCTAATGGTGGGCAGGGCCAAAGACAAAAGAGGTGGTCCCAAAATATAAAACAAAAGATACCTGCATATTTTAGTTTAAAGCTCTTCCTGCTGCTAACTAAGCCTTAGGAAAGGCAGTTCAGCCTTTCGGACTGCACAGAAGCCAGGAAACCACCAAACTATCGGCACTCAGGGGAAAGGGGGTGGGGCAAGGGGAAGGGGCGTGGCCACCTGGGGAACTCCAGACAGCTGGACTGGGACCCCCAGTGGGCTGGAATTGGCCCATGGCCTGAGGTTTAGCAGCCCTTCTTTAAAAAGAATTGAGAGGGAGAGAGAGGGAGTGAGGTGCCCAGATACTCTCAAGCAAGCAAAGAGCTGCCTTGATGAGCAGCCCAATCCCAGTGCACCAGATGTGCTTTTCTGTTGCTGACTTTCTACCAGCCCCAAGGACTGGCAGCTGCAGCATCCTGACACCATCAGCCTCCTCCTCTTAATGACAACAAAATACCCAAACAAAAAGCTTCATTTGTTTTTAAAGGCACATGACAAGGCAGGTACCATTTTTCAGTGTGGGGAGAACAGTCAAGAAACTGGGGCCTCACGGACAACTCCACCACCAGGCGAATCAACAGCACTTTGTCAGTTCACACGAGTGCTTTCATTCCAAAGACAGAAAAATCACCACAAATCAGATGTTAAAGAAAGGTGAGAGCAGAACTCTGAAAACACCACGATGCAACAGGTTGGCAATGAGGTCGTCTGAACTCTGTAAAAGGAGAGTGAACATCAAGTGTGGAAGCACCCCAGGAATACTGCCCTCACACTTATTAGTGGAAGTGGGAAATACTACTGCTACAGTTACTAATAATTCTAGCGAAACTTATTTCCAGGTAAGTATACTTAGGACTGAAGCCACAAACTGATACATGTATGCCAAAATTAAATCAGCCTGCCATTCAACTACTCACCATGAGCTTCATGCTCAAAGTAAATAGTTTGAGAGTAATTTTGCTATGCTATGTTCACAAAGAACATTACATAAATTTATCTGAGGATAATCGGCAAACATCAAAGGATTCAGAATAATCAGTTGTGAATAACATCCAAGTGTAATCTTTAACAAACAGGAGTAAGTGTGAAAGTGTGTGTTACATCACACACACACACACACACACACACACACACACACACACACGTATATGCACTTAGGTCAGTGGTAGAGCACATGCTGTGCATGCAGAAGGTCCCAGGTTCAGTCGCCCGCATTTCCAGGTAGAGTTGGGAAAGACTCCTGTCTGAAACCCTGGGGAGCTGCTGCCAGTCAGTGTAGGCTAGGAATACACCATCATTTTGGTCCCAAGGGCCTCACTGGGTGTCTGTTGGGGCTGTGGTGGCTGCATGTATGCATGAACACACACATACAACTCTCTCTCACACACACCCTTCCCATACACACTCATCCCAGCAGCAAGGCACCGACACCCCCTGCCCTCTCCACCCCCAACATTCCTAGAGCATTCCAGGAAGTAGGCAGGAATCCTCAGCTATTATTACATTACATTTATATCCCGCCTTGTTTCCTCCTGCAAGGAACCCAAGGTGGCTTACATAATCCTCCTCCACTCCATTTTTTTTTTTTAAATATTTTATTAAATTTTAAAACAATACAAAGAAAATAACATACACACATAACTAATATTGTGCTCCCATCACCATGGGACCAAACAATCCAATAACTCTATAATTGTTCATTATTCCAAAAATACAATATATCTTGACAGGGTAAACTCCCTTTCCCCCTTTTAAACACATATTCCAAAAATAAACCCCAAATATCCTTAAAATTATTTTTCTTTAATTGACCCCTTTTGCATTTAATATTACAAGTCAACATATCATTCAAAGCCATATCCCATACTTCCTTATACCATTCAGTAATAGTGAAAACTTGCTGGATTTTCCATTTCCTTGCTATCATTAGTCTACCTGCCGTTAACAAATTTATGATTAATTCTTTAACATTTTGTGAACCGATCACCTTTTTCGTTATTGTTAGCAAAGCTAGTTTAGGGCATACCTCTAAATCAACTCCAACAATTTCTGATATTTCCTCAAAAATCATTTTCCAAAAATCCATTACATTTTTACAACTCCACCACATATGAGCATATGTACCCAATTCCTGACATCCTCGCCAACACATTGGAGAACATTTATTATCTATTTAATCTCACTGGGGTCAAATACCATCTCCAAATTAGCTTATAAAAATTCTCTTTAATTCTTATAGACATATTTTTCAATATTCGCCTATCCCAAATCTTATTCCACTCATCCTTTGATATTTCCTCTTCAAACTCTATATCCCAAACTATTTTAAGATTTTCTGCTTGCTCTTCTGATTTCTGCAACATTTTATATAACATCTTTGTAAGACCCCTAGCTGATGCATTTCCTTCTACAAGTTCTCTAGACATAACCACCTGCTCAAATGCAGTGAAATCCCTTTCATGCTCATGTCTCCTCTTCCATTTCTTACCCCATTGTACTAATTGAATTAAATTTAACCAAGAAATTCTTCCTGCCCCAACCCTATCAATTATTTGCTGTCTTGTCTCCATTTTTTCCAGCCAATCCATTAAAGTTATCACCTTTTTCTCTCTAAAAATTCGTTCTAAATGTCTAACATTCTCGGGAAAATCTTCCATAACCACCACTGGAGTAAGCGGGGATATACCTGGTAAAAATATTTCCTTACTTCTACCCCAAATTTCTAACATATTTTTTAAAAAGGGATTTTCTAATCTTTTTGTCATAATATGTCCTTGTTTTGTAAATAAGAATTTATCCACCCTATTACCCAATTCAAATGCTTCTATTTCCCACCACATAAAATCTTTTCTAACAATAATATCCATGATATATCTAAGTTGATTAGCTATATAATACCATTTTAAATTAGGGAGACCAAGTCCCCCTATTTTTTGAGCTTTATACCATCTATTCTTAGTAATCCTTGATTTTTTCCCCCCATTACAATAGCTATTTAACATTACTTGCCACTCTTTAATTTCTTTCTCTGATATCTTATATGGTATCATTCTAAATAAAAAATTAAACTTCGGTAAAATCTTCATTTTAATCAAAGCTATCCTACCAAACCACGATAATCCCAATTTTTTATAATCCTCTATTTGATTTTTAACTTCATCTTTTAGTTTTTTAAAATTACATTCCCCTATTTTATCCAAATCTTTTAATATATCAATACCTAAATATTTAATTATATTTTTTATCTTTATATCCACTCCCCTTTGTTTAAATCCCCTTTCCTCCAGTTTACTATAATTAAATGTCATTATCTCCGATTTATCCCAATTAACTTTTAACCCTGTTACTTCTCTAAATTCATCTAAATGTTTCTCTATCCAATCCCAATTTTCTATAGGCCGTTCTAATGTTAACAAGATATCATCTGCAAAAAGGTTTATCTTACATTTGGTCTCTATTCCTATCCCCAATAATTTCTTCTCCTGTCTTATCGAATTCGCTAACAATTCCATAACTAACACAAATAATACTGGGGAAAGGGGACAACCCTGTCTAGTTCCCCGGCCTAGGCTAATAGTTTCTGTTATTCCATCGTTTACAATTACCGACGTGACATTATGAGTATATAATTGGTTAGTAATACCTATAAATTTTTCTCCAAACCCCATAGTTTTTATTAACATCTTTAATGCAGGCCATTCCACACAATCAAAGGCTTTAAAAATATCCAATGCAAGAACCCCCGCTTTCAAATTATTTTTCTTTATTAAATAAATTATATTCAGAACCCTTCTTGTTAAATCTGCCATTTGTCTTCCTTGAATAAACCCACATTGATCTATCCCTATATACTTATTTAGAAAACTATTCATTCTTCTAGCTAAAATTGCTGTCAATAGTTTAGCATCTTGATTAATTAATGATATTGGTCTATAAGAACCTGGTTCTGCTAAATCCTTCCTTGGTTTCGGGATTAAAATGGTCAAGGACTGTTTCCATGACGGGGGGATCTCTCCCCCCTGTAAAATATCATTAAACAACCGTTTTAGCTTCGGAATTAACATTTTTTTAAAGACTTTATAATATTCCGCCCCCAGACCATCCAGTCCTGGCGTTTTCCCCTGTTTTAATTTATTTATAGCACTTTCTATTTCAATTTCTGTGAATGGTTGCTCCATTTTCTCTCTATCTTCATCCTGGATTTTTATTTTTAAATTTTTCTCGATATATCTTCTACTCTCAGCTTCCGACCATTTTCCTGCCTTATATAACTCCGTGTAATATTCATGAAAAATTTTCAATTTATCCTTTACTAGATTATATTCTTTACCCCTCTTATCTTTAATCATCCCCACTAAGCTTTTTTCTTTTTTTTTTTGTGCTAATCTAGCCAACATTTTAGAGTTTTTATTACTATTCTCAAAATACTCCCTTTTTGTGTAAATCAAATTCCTTTGTACCCTGTCCAGTTCTTTATTCTCCAATTCTTTCCTTTTACCCTGTAATTCTGCAAAAATCTTTTTATCCCTCTTCTCTAAATACTTCTTTTCCAAATCCCTAATCTCCCCCTCTAGCTTTTGATAAAAAACTTCTTGTTGTTTCCTCAAATTTATTGCCTCTCTCAATCCTATTCCTCTCATTACACTCTTCATTGTATCCCATATTATCGCTTCAGTACATTCTTCTGTTTGATTAAATTCCCAAATTTCCCTCAATTCCTTCTCTATTTTCTCTGTTAAATGTTTATAACGAAAATATTACAATTCAATCTCCATCTTTTCGCTTCTCTATAATCCTTATGTATCTTCAAATCCATGTTAACCAAAGCATGATCTGTAACTCTTATCACTCCTATCTCTGTGCCCAAGACCCTTGAAAACAGTGTCCTGGACACAAAAATAAAATCTATCCTAGAATAATTCTTATTTGCTGATGAGTAAAATGTATATCTTTCCTCATTCCCCTTGACCCCTCTCCAAACATCTAGCAACCCTTCCTTACTAATTAACTTATTCAAGATCGTTAGATTATTTCTCTGATCTTCTCTCGTCGGATTGGATTTGTCTTTTCTTCTATCCAATACCATGTTAAAGTCCCCAGCCATAATAACCCTTTGATTTTGAAAATTACCCATTTCTTTAAACACATGTTGATAAAATTCTCCTTGATTTTGATTGGGAGCATAAACATTAACAATAACATATTCTTCCCCTCCCAAGGTCCCATACATTATAATATATCTACCTGTATCATCCTTTTTCACCTTTAGAACATTAAAACCACAATTCTTTGAAATTATAATTGCTACTCCTCGCGATTTAGATGATCCACATGCTATCTCATATATTCTAGACCACCTCAATTTCAATTCATTGACTCCTTTCCTTGCCTGGTGCGTTTCTTGCAAGAATATAATATCTGCCTTATCCTTTTTAAGAAGTGCTTCTATTCGCCTTCTCTTAGTAACTGACCCTAGCCCCTTAACATTTAAAGTTGAAATTCTTAACTTATAATCCATCTATTAACAACATTTTTTCTTTTTTGGTCCCCAAAAGTGAAAATAATACACTATAACATACCCCTTAACCCACCCCCACATTCATCTAAACTATCCCCCCTGCTTAGCCAGGGCAACTTGCCCCACCCTAAACCTACCCACCTATCCCAGGGGGGGGGGAAAGGACCCATCACCAGCCCGAACAGCAGCCCCTCATTCCCTCCCGGATAACTTCTTTATAAAACATTTTCTATTTCTTTTTTCTTCTCGTGTTGAAACGACCTCTTATACAATTCCTCCACTGGCTCCTTCTTCTTCCAGTTGACCCATCGATTCTGGACCCTCCGCATCATCATGAAGCCCCAACTCTCCCAGCAGGCCCATGCCTTGATCACATGATGAGATCTTGTATCTCTTACTGTTCCACACAAAAGTAAGAAAAACTGGGTAACCCCAATTGTATTGTAATCCCTTTCTGATCAAGACTGCTGTACACGGTTTAACACTTCGCCTCCACTTTATTGTTTGCTGACAAAGATCATTGTAGATTTGCAAAGTAGCCCCCTTGAAAGCTACTTGACCTTTCTTTCTAATCTCTTTCATGAAGACATCCTTCTTGTATAAATTTGCAAATTTCAGTACAACATCTCTGGATGTCATACCACGCCTTAATGCTCCCACTCTATGCACAATCTCAATGTCCATATCATCCCAAAAAATTGTTTCTCCAGAGACAGCTTCATTCATCCATTCCAAAATACTGCCTCTTAACTTATATCCAGTCTCCCCCATCTCCATGGGGAAGCCTCTGATCCGAATGTTGGAACGACGTTGCCTGTCTTGCATGTTAATCATCTGTATTTCCATCTCATTAAATTTCATTTCATACTTTTCAAAACTTTTTTCATCCTTCACCTGGAGTTTTTCCACCTTATCCACTCTAGCTTGCAGCTCTTTAACTTGAACCCCTAAATGATCTATGGACTTTCGCATTTGCTTCATATCCTCTTGATGCAGATTTTGAAATTTCTCAATTGCTTCTATTTGTTTCTGCTGGCCTGCTTCCATAGAGCTTTGAAACTGTGATAGAATTTTCTCCCAATCTGGTGCTGCCCCTTTAAGCTTGGCTGGAGATATTGACTTTGGCTTGGCACCAGCAGGGAATTTGCCAGCTGAATCCGCCATTTTTCCGCCCTTCCCCCTCGCTGTCTCGAAACTTTCACTACCTCGTGGCTTCTTATCAGGACCCTGTTGCACAGTTTGATAAGAACATTCAATATCTTTAGTGTCAAGGATCCTAATTAGCCTTTTCAAACTGTTATCCGAGGGATGCGCCCGATCGCGTTTCCAAAGAGGGGGTAGGGACTTTTTCACCCGTCTGGAGCTCATAAACAATCCAGAGCGAAGCACATCAAAAGAAAGCTATTCTTGTTATTTCTTTGTTAGCTCTATATCTGCATACTTTCCAGAAAGCAAACAGCAAAGGAATTTAAACTCACGCTTTGTCTCTCCTGTGTATTTGCAGATGTTTTCAAATCATTCCGGGAGCTCGGCAGAAAAGCTACTGCTCCATAGCCAGCGCAGGCTCCTCCCCCTCCTCCACTCCATTTTATCCTCACAACAACCCTGTGAGGTAGGTTAGGCTGAGAGTCAGTGACTGGCCCAAAGTCACCCAGTGAGTTTCATGGCTGAGTGGGGACTAGAACCCGGATCTCCCGAGTCCCAGTCCAACACTCTCACCACTACGCCACACTGGCTCTCCTGGGACACTCTAGGAATGTGAAGAACCATAGAGCTTGTTTCCACTGTCGTTGTCTTTTTGGTGGTGGCAGGTGCTGGGAGGCTGGGGGATCCTAGACAAGAGCTGGAGGTGGGCTGGGAGCCCCCTGTGGCCCACGCGGGCTACACTCTTTGCTCCCCTGGTGTAAACAATACTGAGCAAGATGGACCAATGGTCTGACGCAGTATAAGGCAGCTTTCTATGTTCATTTTATAGGTTTCTGCGCATTGCCAGTCATGTATTATGCCACAAACTGCATCATGCTGCACACCCAAATCCATAAGCTGCACGGCTGCATCCAGCAACTGGGTCTGCACTGCAAATCTTTTTCCTGTCGCTGGGCGAGGAACAAAACAAACAGGGTCGGTGTTACCAGCTTTGGCTGCGCGGAGGATGTTTGGGAAAGGGGAGCGGAGAGAGCAGAGGGGCAAAAGAAAGGAGTGCATACAGCAGCCTTCCCCAGCCTGGTGCCCTCCAGATGTTTAGGACTACAACTGCCAGCATTTCCATGCTGGCTGGAGCTGATGGGAGTTGAAGCCCAAAACATCTGGAAGGCTGGCATATACAACGAGCGATGGTGTGTCTTTTATGCCACTGTGGTGTTAGCTGTATGTCCACAGAAGTCATCAAGTAGCACTGAGCAGGGAAGCATGATGGCTTGAACCAACTGAAGCCAGCTCAGTTGTGCTCATGCTCTGTCAACTAGCTCTACATCCACCTTCTACTCTCTTAAGGACTATTGTCTGCCTCCAGATTGAAACACCAGTTCTGAAATCCTATTCTTCATATCAGACCACGGAACTCCCGAGATTAAAAGCCTCACTGCCATCCTGGTATTCTCCAGCGGTCAGATCCTAACCATCTCTAACCTGAGGTTTGATTCCCATTTTTGAAAGGAGTTGCAATTTCAATTTTTCTGTAGACCTCTTCTCGTTTTGGGGGACGGGGGATTTTTTTTTTAAAAAAAGAATGAATCTTGAGGTTTGTTTTTAGATGGTGTGTGTGTGTGCATGCGCGTGCGTGTGTAAAACAGTTTCAGCTCCAATGTGTACTTACACCCAACTTGGACTAGTTTAAATAAGCTTGCTTCCAGGCAAAGAGCGAAAATCCTCCTTGCTAATCCCCTGAGCCATTGGCAGTAGCTTTGTGAAGATTTGAGGCTTAATGGTTCAGTCTGAAAGTGGTGTCCTTTCATTACTCCTATATGATTTATCAACTGCCTTTGACACTTTCGACCAAGAGATGGCCTTGGGCCTTTTTGCAGAACTCTTGGGTCCTGCTCCGGCCAAGAGTGTCCTGTGCATTTGATTTAAGTGGGCATTTTCAGTTGTTCTCAACATATCTCTAACCTCGTTTTTGTCACCCTCCCCCCTCCAGTTCTGCAACATCCCCCTGAAGCTTTTCAATTTCTACATCCTCTCATTCCCCCACCACCACCACAAAGCGATTGCTTTTATACTGATGACACATGATTTTACCTCTTGCTGTTTCTTTAGGAGTTTTCACAAAAATGCATTGCCTTTAGGAGCAATGCTCTCTCTCACTCAGCATTTTCCCAGCCTAATATATTTTGTTAATTATCTCTCCATTCCTCTCCCTCGTAAAGAGCTTTTGATGGCCATTTCAATGTTTTCTTTTTCGATTATGTGTTAAGAGTTTTGCTCGTTGTTTTTCAATTCGTCAATTCTCTGCTTTCAAACTCACTTTAATCAGACAATAAAATGTGATTTTATCATCTCTCTGAAATGTTGCAGAGAGAGAGAGAGAGAGGGAGGGAGGGAGGGAGGGAGAGAGAGAGAGAAGGGGGGAATTAAAACTCAGAGGGTAGGAGCCCTCCGATTCACATCAGGCCTGTGTTTTTGATGAGTGTTGTGGGTGCTACTGCAGAACATAATGTGCTACTGCATAGGTGGGAGGAGATGAAACTGCTGCCTTTTCTATGGCATCACCCAGCAAGGTGCAAATGAAGTATGAAATAAAAACTCCCTGCCCACTCAGTGAACAGACAGAAAACAGATATTCTTTTAGCCTCACTGCTGAGAGATGTGATTTGCTCTAATATTAACCTCACACAGAGCAAGAAAAGCTCCCCAAATTTTACAGATGGAGAACCGAGGAATACATTATGTCTTGTTGGGCCATCCTGGCTCCCTGCTCGTCCACCAATCAGGGGAAACTGCCGTGGTATTCAAGAGCTGATATTTAATCAGGCAGAACTAACCTGAAGCTGAGGTGATAAACAGTCCAAGAGCTCTGCACCAAAAGTGATGCATCAAAAGTGATGAGATGTACCCCAATATGATGAAGAACGAGAATGCAAGAAAGGACAAAAGAGTTGAAAGTCTAAGTGAGGGATGATGCTACCATAATTATAATGTTTGTTGATTTGTTTTACTATGTCATTCTCCAGGGCTGTTTATTTTTTAGAGCCATTTGATTGGCTGGCCCCATTCCGCAGTGCATCGTTCCTCTGATTGTGGCTCACAATCTGGATTATGCTGATTGATGTGAGGAAGGCTAATGGATGGCTGACCCTGCCTTATGCTAAGGGGTAGGATGAAGATAATAAATACTTTTACATAGAACACTGACATAGAACATTCAGAAGCATCACTGTTTCTTTTAGAAGTGCTATACCTTTATGACAAGGTACATTATTACCTTATTATGCCATTTTATTACACATTATTACATCTTTAGAACAAGCCTGGCTTTATGGTTCCAATAAGTACCATAATTTTAGATTCTTCTAAGCCACATGCAGCAGGGTTAGAAGCAATAGCATAGATTGGGCTATTTGCTAGGAGCCTTCTACCTAGAGCTAGAACAGCCACCATAAATAAATGTTTGTATGTGAAAATCCATGCATATTTGTGTGCGAGTATTTGTGTGTGTGCGTAACTAAGACCAGAGCACCCATGATATGGTCATCAAGTTGAGTGGCTTAGGACAGATTCATGGAGGATACGACTATCAATGCCTATTAGTCATAATGGCTATATATTACCTCTGGCATCAGAGGCAGTATACTGCTCAATACCAGTTGCTGGGGAATATGAACAGGAAGATGCTGTTGCACTCATATCCTGCTTGTCGGCTTCCCATTGGCATCTGGTTGGTCACTGTGTGAACAGAATACTGGACTAGATAGGCGTTTGATATGATCCAGCACAGCTCTTCTTATGCTCTTGGTCATTACACAGGAAGTACTTTGGCAGATCCATCTATACTAGGGATGGGTAACTAGAAGTCCAGAGGCCAGAATGCAGCCCGCAGACCCTTTTATTTAGCCTTCAGCATACTAGATAAATTTGAATTAGGCAATGGGGGGAAATTTACCAGTAAGGAAATAAAAATTGTTTTAGAAAGCTTTTGAAGATATAGACATTATGCACGTTAACACAATATTTGGGTTTTGTATGTAATAGCCCAGCCAGTAACAGCTTCAAGAAGAAATATTTTGTTTTGTTTTTCCCAGTAAGGAATTTTTTAAAAAAGTTTTTAAAAGCTTATGGAGATATAGACATTATGCAGAGTAACACACTATTTGTGTTTTGTGTGTGATGGTACAGCCAATAACCTCTTCAAGAAGAAATGAAAACCACGTGTATTCCAAATGAATTGAACTGTATTGTTCTCTCATGCACATTCCAGAAAGGCAAAGGAACACAGGCTCCACCCTACCATTAGGCAGAGTGAGGCAACTGCTGCAGGCATCACATGCCATGGGGCAGCAGTGACAGTCCTCTGGCTATTCCTCCTGAGCTCCCCAGCCATTTTCCTGCACTCTTTGAACTAGTCTGCTCCCCTCAAGTGCAATGGTGGACACTATCCCATCACCACCAACTGGTGGTTTAATGTACAGAAACAACCAGTTGGTTTCTGTACATAAAATGTGGTGGGAGGGGGGGGGAATGCCATCTTTTTCTTCACCTCAGGCAACAAAATATCTTGGGCTGGCCCTGCTCAAGGGACCTTTCCAAAAGCACATTGCTTTTTCAGCCCACCTACCAACTTCATAATTGATGACATGGTGCTCAAGAGCTTTTGCTCTAGAGCTGTGAAGTCCTTACCACACAAAGGTGCCAGCTGTATTATACAGCTTGTCCCTCCAGAATAGGATAGGGTCATGCCATAAAATACACTTTTGAACTCTGGATCACAATAGAGTGGCCCCCAACAATACAACGGTTAGCCCATTCCTGATCTGTAGCAACTGTCGGAAAATGTACATCCTATTTAAGGTCATGGAAGTCGTAACTTAAAGATATGCATACATGAATTTTCAGTTGTCTTTTGGTAAATGGAATGAGGTTCATGTCTGCTGAAATATTAATGAAGTTGGGGACTTAAGTAATTTTGCAGTCACAAGTCTATGGGCAGTCTGAAGCTATGTCTCTTTTTTGTGGGAACACAGATATTCTGCAATATAATTCACCATTCCATTTGCTTGGAGACTGACACAATGATAATAATTTCTTTGTTTCAGATATTTCATAAATTCTGAATATCAGAAAGCATCCTCATCATGACAGTCAAAGAGGGCACTGGAAACAGGATGTGAATTGTTGCAAATGAAAATCGGATACAGAAGCAATGTATTAAGCAGGTTAATAGAATCTGTCTAATCAGATAATAGAGAACCACACTATAAATTGCTTTCCTCTAGAATAAATATGGCTCCAAGGGTCTGCTTAAATTTGGAATTCTGCACATCCTGCTATGTAGGAAGATTGTATAACTCTTAATTCATTATTTCTGCTCTTGTCTATTCATAAAGGTATTTGGTCCCAAATGCATGATTTTGCTGAATGTACATTTTTATATCAGTCCTACTCTGTTCTTGCTAGGAAAGCTAGGAACTATAAATCATTTTCATGTGGATAAGCTTTGGTATTTCAACTGTCTTTATTTATAGGTTGTAAAGGCATGGGCACAAAACTAATATATTCATATCCACTTGCTATGAAATTATGGCTGACTTTATTATTAAAGACCTCATATTTGGGGATCTTACAAACCAAATGGGTATTTTAATGGAAATCCAACTATATAATCATCCATAAGAATTTAGAGAACACTTCTGAAATAGATATGAATGAATATGAAGGGAACGTTTTTCCTGTCCTCCCCCCCTCCACTTCTTTTGAGGATATTGCTTTGTTCCTTCTATCTTTCATCTCTCAGCTTTGTTTCATTGTGCTTGCAGCATGTGTTTCATCTCGAAAAGGAACAGGTAACATGGAGGTATCCCATGGATTCCCATGGAACGGACTTCTTGGACCTTCTATTTATGATGCAACAGCCACAATGCATGCAGATCTCTTTGCATGTTGCACAACTGCCTACAGGCAAATTACTGGGTGGTTAAAAGTCAGGGCACAGAGCAAAAACTGCAGCAGAGGTATTATAAGCATTGGCCCTTACACAATGTGCTAGACAATCAATGCAGGAGTGGGAAAATGCAGCATAAGGAATCTACACAAAATGAAGATGTGATTTACACAAGAGATAGAGCAGTTGTAATAACAACTGAAGAAACACTGCAGAAGAATGTAATGTAGTCTTCCAATATAATTGATGTATAAGTACCAGTTGAGAGACTATCAATGCACATGTTAAGAAACATAAATATTTTTGTTTCATCTTCTATCTGTCATTTCTCTCCAGATTATGAGAAATGATCACTTACGAGGCTAGTCAACTTTTTTTACCTTGTACTTTTCAGATATTTCTATTTGACAAATGCAAATTTCTATACAGGTGAATTCACACAATGTATTCTTTTCTTGTCCATGCAAACACTCCCAACCCTTCCTGGTCATGTGCTCTCATGGATAGATGTTATATATGTATGGGATGACACACCAATCCCCTCAGTCACAATGGCAAGGATTGACTGTACTTTGTTGACCGCATCCATAATGTCCCGATTCACATTTGTTCACACGAGTGCATAACTTATGTATGCATACCTGGGGGTGGTCAGTGTAGCTCTGACATGGGGTAAGAGCCCAATCTGCAGGAACTGGAAAAGACGTACTGGGGGTCAGGATCCCAGGTACGAGTCAGTGTGAGACATGCAGTCATTTCAACTCAGTGGGCTTTTCTATACAAGACTGTTAATCTGCTGTATCTGCTTTTAGTTTCGTAGCAGAATTGAGATCCAAGTTCTACACAAAGAGGTTTTCTTTTCCTGCTTTTCTGCTAAACAACTTCTAGGTGGTGCTGTGCTATAGCACAACATCAAAATTAAACAAGTAGGAAAATACATTTTCTTTCCCTTTTGCAAATAATACTCCATTTCCCCTGCTCTAACCCCACCCCACCCCCCATGAAAATGCTCTTGGAAAACAGTAGCAAAACTGGAGCATCATGTTGTGTAAAGAACATGTAAACAACTGTGAGTATGGAATTATAAGTGCACGATAAATGCCTCATGTAGACAAGACAGGGTGTATTGACTGGGTGTGAGGCAAAGCACTCTAACATTGAATAGAGAAAAGCTCTGATTTCCCAGGAACTATGGCTCAACTTAAATATACTGGAGTCTTGAAACAGGCCTCAATCCTATTGACTGCACCATAGATTATCAGAAGCCCCTGAACTCAGAGGTTTCTGATCATCCAATGCAGGGTGGGAGGAGTGGTGGAGGCAGTCTTTGCCTCCCCATCCTCCCACTCTGCATTTCGTTCTAGGTGGGCTTTTTTGCCTGTCTAGCTGGGGCACTTGGGGGGGGGAGGCTGGAGAGGCCTCAGGAGAGCTTGTACCCTGGAGTCTCCAGTCTCCTCCCCTCCCTGCCCACTGAAACACCCCCTTTTTGCCCTCTCCAAGGTCAGGGTTCTTTCCACACCGGCTGCAAGGGGGGGCAGATCTCTGACTCCCCCTTCTAAGGTTGGAGTGCTGGAAGGGCAGTCCCTTGTATCCTATGGCCCCTCAGACGATGTCTAGGGGCCATAGGGTTGCTCCCTCCTTTACAATTACCGGCGTAACACATGCCTTGTAAACTATAAGCTGGACTAAAATCTCCCATGTGAGGCTGCCCTTGAAGAGTGTTCAGAAACTAATTGAATATGGCAGCTCACTTATTAGTGAGAGTGAACCATTGGAAGCATTTAACCTCGATACTAAAAAAATCGGCATTGGCTCTCAATTTGTTTCTCATCTCGTACCAGGTCCTGGGCAACACCAATTAGGATTAAATCCAGGGTCGCCTCCTCTCTGGTCGGCTCCATGACCAACTGTTCGAGGGCACAGTTGTTTAGGGCATCAAAATATTTAACCTCTTTGTCATGACTGGAACATGCATTTATCCAGTCAATGTGGGGGTAGTTGAAGATCCCCATTATTACAAAACATCCTCGTTTGGAGGCCTCCCTGATTTCATTTCTCATCTCAGGATCAGTTTGAGCATTCTAGTCTGGGGGACGATAGCATGTACCTAGTACTAAATTAGTTTTGGAGCCTGGTATTGACACCCACAGTGCTTCTGTGGAAACATCTGCCCCTTTTAGGTTTTCTAGTGTGCTTGACAATATGCCCTCTTTGATGTATAGAGAAACTCCTCCTCCAGTATGCCCTTCCCTGTCCTTCCTATATAGTTTATATCCAGAAATGACTGTATCCCACTGCTTCTCTCCATTCCACCAAGTTTCTGTATTGCCTACTA
Organism: Shinisaurus crocodilurus; assembly: GCA_021292165.1. Taxonomy (NCBI): domain Eukaryota; kingdom Metazoa; phylum Chordata; class Lepidosauria; order Squamata; family Shinisauridae; genus Shinisaurus; species Shinisaurus crocodilurus. The sequence continues at coordinate 60,885 of JAHFWL010001293.1, read as the reverse complement.
TATTTAGGTTCTCCTTTAAAGCCAGGCACTCCAACTCTCCCATCTTGGCTCGGAGGCTTCTAGCATTTGTATAGTAACATAATGTTTCATCATATGCCCATAGCCTATTTCCTCCTCTTCTACATTTAGGCAATCTGAAACATTTTCAACTTTATCCCCAAGGGATGATTCAACCCGAACCAGATGCTTCTGAGCTCCTGTTGGCTTTCCCCCGGGGTTCAGTTTAAAAGTTGCTGTGCCACCTTTTCTATGTTTAGCGCCAGCAGTCTGGTTCTATTTTGGTTCAAATGGAGCCCATCCTTCTTGTACAAGTCTGGCTTGTACAAGAACATTTTATCCAAAAATGTTCTCCAGTGCCTAACAAATCTGAACCCCTCCTTCCTACACCAACATATCACCCATGCATTGATCAGCTGGCCCTGCATGTGGAACAGGTAGCATTTCAGAGAAAACCACCTCGGTGGTCCTGGATTTCAGCCTTCTACCTAGCAACCTAAATTTGGCTTCCACCACTTCTCAACTACATTTCCCCATGTCATTGGTACCAACATGGCCCACAACCACTGACTGCACCACAACATTTCCTACAAAACTAGAAGGCCTGTGGCTCACGCTGGCTCAGCTTGTCTGAGCGTGGAAAGCTAAGCAGGGTCAGGCCTGGTTATTACTTGGATGGGAGACCCCTCCTCTAGTTTCCTGCATTGAGCAGGGGGTTGGACTCGATGGCCTTGTAAGCCCCTTCCAACTCTATGATCTATGAATCTATATGGCACATGATATCCACAACCTTCACACCAGGCAATTTGCCATGCAGTCTACACGCCCATCACAAACCCAGCTGTCTATGTGTCGATTGAATCGCCCACTGCCACAAACCCTCTGCCTCCTGGAGGCACATCCTTGGTGCGAGAGGATATTTGCTAATCTTCTGAGGAATGGGTCCCTTTTAAGGGATCACATCCCTCTTTCTCAGAATGATGCCTTCCTTCCCTGAAACCCCCATTCTCCATGACAGCAGAGGAGCTGTCACCCAAGGATTGGGACACCAGTATTAGGTCCTCGAAGGTTTCGTTCACCAACCTCTCTGCCTTCCTTAGCTTTTCCAGGTCAGCAACCTTGGCTTCAATGGAACAAACATGTTCCCTGAAAGCCAGGAGCTCATTTAACTGAGCACACCTCCACTGGTGTGCAATGCACTGGATACCCCCCCCCACACACACACACCTGCTAGCTTTCTATTTTCATAACTGCTTTTTAAAGGGTATTATTGGGGTATTTTTACCTGGAAAACTAAGTTGTTTACTAGGAGATGGTGGGGAATTTATGTATAGTTATTTATTTATACTTATAGTTATTTATTTACAGTTACTTACAATGAGAAGGGAGGGAAGGGTCGACTCTCCTGTCCTCCTCATTCAGTTGTTAAACTCGCTTGTGTGCTGATGCTTTGTCACTGGGGCTGAGGCGCTTCATCACTGGGGTTCCTCACACGTGGAGCCATTGGCTCCCTCACAAGACTGCCTTGTTATATAGCTCTAGCTAGCTTTGTCCAATCTGATTAGAGGGCCTCAATATGGTCAAGCAGATTAGAGGGTCAATAGGGTCAAGTAGATACAGTGGTGGCACTGAAGTTAGCAACCACTCCAAACTCCATTCTCAGTAATGAACTTGCTGAGAGTCCTGAGTACGTACGTATCAAGGCCACTTGATACGTAACAATTTTCTTCCAGGAATATCACCTCCACATCACAAATTGTGTGTAGCCTGAATAAATGCCATCAAACGTGATGACTGGAAGGAAGTCTACTTTGCCATGCATACCTGTTACGGAAACACAAGGCAGTTTTCTCTCCCATGCACATCTGCTGAAATAGTCCAGTGTGTGTTCATCATGATAGCGTACATCTAGGGGTCCATGCACTTTCCCACATGGAAGTACTATCCACAGTTGGACTTTGTTCAGATTCCATGCTCAATCTGCAGGCTGTGAGTAATAAAATGAATTGACAACTAAAAGGCTGTTATGAACATGCCACTACAGTCAAGAGCCTTTAGAAACTGGTACCAAGCTGGGTTAGCAAAAACTGGAAGTGAGGAGCTACAGAGCTTTCTGGGTAAGCTATAGGTGAAAGACACTGCTTGCACTGCTATGCATTAAACCAGGGGTGGGCAACTTGTGACTCTCCAGATGTTTTGGCCTACAACTCCCATTATCTCTCACCACTAGCTATGCTGGATAGGGCTGATGCGGGCTGTAGGCCAAGACATCAAGAGGGACACAATTGGCCGCTGCCTTAAAGCAAGGCAGAGGACTGAGTCTCTCATGGAAATGTGTAGAAATACTGGGCTTCGTGTGTACTGTTCCTGTACATCAGCGACATTTGAAAAGATTGCTGGAATGGCTGAGTTGTCTCGTCTTCCCAATATCCTAATGCAGCACTATCCTTCAATAACAAGTGCTTTTGCCCAGTTTTTCACAATGTTCAGGCACGGCTGCACCAACATTCACAATGATGCCACATTGTGCAAGGGAGATAAGGCAATAAGTGCTTGAAAATGCCCACGACTGTAGACCAAAAGACAATATATATATACCTATATCTTCCAACATACAAGCCAAGTGCATTGGACCCAAAGGAAACAAGAAAGAAATTCCTCCTGCTTTGTGACTCTCCATGCCTTTCGCTTGTAAATCAGTGAAAGACAAACAGCAGATGGCACTTATAACTGAAGGAATTTACCAACTGAGGTTGGCTTGTCCTTGCTGAATCACCCTTGTTCCAATGATATTTTACAATATACCTTTCGTGAAGGCAGAGAGCAGGACAAAAGATTTGCCACGGGAGATGAAACAAAAGGTTGTACATCCGAGTCTCTTCTAGATATTGCCTGGCTTGCTTGGGCAAGTAAAGGCCACAGCCCAGCAGATGGCAATGTACTCCTGCTGCTGAGGAACACTGTTTTATTGATGGAGCCGCTGCCTCCCTTTTCCCTTTGCTTATTATAATTCATAGAAAGGTTAAAAAATAAGAAATATTCAGAATTCATGGGAAACCTTTGTTAGATTTAGAAACACAGACTATGAGGAGCAGACACTGCAGCTCTTGTTTATTCAAATACGTTAGCAAGAGTCTTAGAGGGGAAGTGTGTGTGTGTGTGTGTGTGTGTGTGTGTTTGTGTGTGTATGGAAAGCTAATCCAATTGTATGAACTTGCTTTAGTCCATTTGGGTGTTGAAGTACAGGACGCACACAAAGTCATTCCACCACATTATTGTTCTTTCCTCTTGTGTACAGCGAATCTTTTAATAAACTTCTCAGAAGAAAGAAAATGGCTGACTTTTTCACCCTCTCCCTCCCTGCCAGTCTCTGGGTTTGCAGTTTCTGAAGAGTAGGAGCGGAAGTACCGTGAGCTGCAGTTGAATCAAATGCAAATAAAGCGGGGGGGGGGGAGAGAAAGAATATTATTTTCATATTAAGCAGACAAACGTGCCATATTAAAATAGTAATCATTCCAAAGAGCAGCATAGGAAACTGGCTTTTTATTTATAATTCTAAAATTACGGTGCTAGAATCCCCCCCCCCATTTTTTTTTACACAGGAAGTCTTTTATTGTCAAATAACAGATTTATATTACTAATCTCTGTGATGTTTAAAAAATAATACAGAAGCGGTGCTTTCTCTTTTTTCAATGGCACATACAGGGGGAAAACACTTGTCTATTGAAAATAACTGTGTTATTTGATTGGTTGTTTTTTTAAAACTTCTGTATGAAATGGCTTAATTTTCGTTAGGGCTCTCAGCCACAGAATCAGTTTTCTAGATCAGTTCTGCAGCCTGGAATATGGACAGTAATAATAAACAAAATAACAATATGCTTCTGAGCAGGTAGGGCAAGCAAACTCGATCCCCAGCATCTCCAGGTAGGGCTGAAAAAACTCCTGCCTAAAACCATGGAGAGCCATTGCTGTCAGTCAGTGTTGACAATACATCAGCTAGATGGACCAAGGGTCTGACTCAGTATAAGGCAGCATCCTAGCTTTCCTCTTCTAGCATGGTCAGAGTGCCTTTCCCTTGCCATTTCTCTCTCTCTCATAATACTAGAACCCAGAGTCATCCCATGAGGCTGATTGTTGGGAGATTCAGGACAGATAAAAGGAAGTTCTTCTTCACACAGTGCATAGTTAAACTGTGGAATTCACTTCCACAGAATGTAGTGATGACCACCAATTTGGAGGGCTTTAAAAGGGGATTGGACAAATTCATGGAGGAGAAGGCTATCAGTGGCTACTAGTCCTGATTGGCAATATGCTACCTCCAGCATCAGAGGCAGTATGCCTACGTACACCAGTTGCTGAGGAACATGGGCGAGAGGGTGCTGTTGCACTCCTGTCCTGCTTGTGGGATCTCGTGGGCAGGTGATTGGCCACTGTGTGAACAGAATACTGGATGCGATGCTCAGTCTAATCCAGCATGGCTTTTCTTATGTTCTTATGTTCATAAACAACAGCCCATTCCCAAAGATTTGTGTATAAAGGAGCAAGGCATCTGGGAAAGATGACTCTGCTTCCAGACACCTTAATTTTTTTAAAGAAATTAAGTATAGCTATGAAATTATAGGAAAGTGCATGATTACAGATTAATATTCCAAAGTTAACGACAGTTAAGAAAAAGAAAAGAAAAGAAAAAGCTCTCTGAAGTTTGTTTGGGGATTGTATGAGAACATATGAACCCTGCTGGATCAGAACAAAAGTCTATCTGTTCCTGCATTCTGTTCACTCAGTGGTTAACCAGTTGCCTGTGGGAAATGCACAAGCAGAACATGAGTGCAACAGTACCTTCCCACTTGTGTTCCCCCAGCAACTGGTATACAGAGGCATGCTTCCTCCAATATTGGAGGTAATAAATAGCCATCATGACTAATAGCCATTCATAGCCTTATTCTTCATGAAAGGCAACATAGGTCCTTTTTATTTGGAACATTACTGTACCACGTCTTCAGTTTGAGGAGGACACATGCCTGACCAATGAACACCTACTTGCGTCCTTTCCATACTTCAGTTCCTAGATTATTCAACTTTTTCTTTCCTTAGGTCTTGTGGTACTATGATTCTGGCATTTTAAAAAACAAGTCCAACATCTATGTATATTAAATTCATCTCTATAGTTCTAGTAAACATGGATATCTTGTGGAATATCCACTTTGCTATCTGGCCATCCTGCAAAACAGTGTTTAAAGGATTTGCAGAACTCTATCATTTGCAGTAGCTGTTTGAAATCCCATTTGTTTCAGTGCAGAGGCTGGGAAATAAGACATCATGAGGTGTATAGCAACACCATTATCCTCAGCATTTACTCCTTTGCCTTGTTCTATAGAGCATCAGCAATTGTTAACTCTTTACCTGGTCTATATCCCACTAGTGGTTAATATTTCTGTCATGTTTGCAGCCATCTTTGTATTCTTGGAGGTGCATTATATACACACATTTCCTAATTATTATTATTTTTTTGCCTCCAATGATTGGTGGTCACCATTTCTTCACAGATGATTCCCTGGAATCTTGTGTATCCATAAGCTATTGCCAACATTTCTTTTCCTATCTGAGCAGAACTGTTCTATTAAGCACAGTAAGTGTTTTGGAGGCATATGTAACTGTGAACTGTCCTGCAACAATACAGAATTGGTACTGTTCTAATTCAGTAGAACTTGCATCTCCTGATACAGTAACCTCCCCCCTGCCCATTCTGTAATGCTTCAACACAGATGTTTTTGTAAATATTTCTGTCTGTTTACTGGGTTGTCAACCAGTAAAATGGAGCAACTTGAGCTAGTAACTATGTTAATGATATGTGTTAGCAGAAAGCACTTCTGTTTGCACAAGGCAGAGCGCCTGATTTGATTTTCACCAATCCCTCCTACCTACTGCAGCTTCTAGGTACCATCTCCTGAAAAACTACTCCTGGGGATTGGGGGACTCTGTAGAACAGTGTTCTCCAACCTTGGGTCCCCAGATGTTTTTGGCCTACAATTCCCAGTATGCCCCACCCAGTGTAGCTGGCGGGGGCATGCTGGGAGTTGTAGGCCAAACATATCTGGGGACCCAAGTTTGGAGAACACTGCTCTAGAACATTATGGGATCTGGTACAGAGTGCTGCAGTGGGTGGGGGTGGGGATCAGTGAAAATTGGGTGTCTTGCCTTATGCAAACAAGATGTGCATTCCATTAGTGCAAAGCCACCAGTGTATATATAACCCTTTGTCACTGTTGCCATGAATTAACTGTACTAGTTAAGTAATCATTTCTGTTTCGTCCTTCAGCCTAGTCATTTCAGCCTTGTCCTCTATTTTAGTTGCATCAGTAGATCATCCTTGGTTAAGATATGCCCTAGGTATTTTATTTCTGACTATAATCCAGTTTTTCAAATCATCATCATCATCATCATCATCATCATCATCATCATCATCATCTCCTTATATATTTTAAAAACAGATTGGTCCAATTTTGTACTTTACTTACATAGCACAATCCTTTAAAAAGTGAATTGCACTGTGTTCAGTGGAGCTCACGTCTAGGTTAGCATGCACAGGATTGCAGCCTTTAATAATTATTGTCAGTGGTGTGTTTTTTACCTGTGGGGTTACAATATTGGCCTTTCCCAACACTGGGATATCATCTATTCTATTCTATTCTATTCTATTCTATATAACATGTGACCCCATTAAAACCCACAAATCATCCTTGGTTGGATCACCCTTTGGTATATCTTTGGAACTGAAGCAATACAAAGGGTGATCTCACAAATGTGTCCCTGCCCAAATGCTATTGAATGTAGACTTCTTGGAACTTTTGTTATCCCACCGAATTTGCCCAAATCCACTATTGGCATCAAGGACTGGAAAGCAGTTATGTTCCTGATAATGTCCTTTTACAGAAATGTAGAAGAATGTTCTCTTAGCATTTCTTTCCACATATGATCCAAACACACCTTTTATGGTTATTATTTTATATATAAAGTCCAAACATATTCTTATCTGGTCTCTGCCAGGATTATCCATAACAATGACTGGATTGCCTCAATTTCTAGGTTCTTCTATTATTCCCTCTAAGAGTAGATTCAGCTGGTGAGTGCAGATAGTATTGTGTAGCCGAAGAGGGCCATTGAGAAACAAGAGGGAGGTCTTCAGCTTTTCCATATGATGCACTTCAGCTTGAACGTTATCCTTTAATGCACTGGAACCAACCAAGCAGGCTGAGAGGAGGGAGAAGAGAGGGAGCGCAGGGCCATTCCACCAGCCCTGCTGAAAGGCCGCCCTCCTGAAGGCTCCTCCTCCCTCTACTGCCACCACCAGCAGCCATCCCAGCAGGCTGTGCAGAGGGAGAAGAGAGGGAGCACAGGGCCATTCCACCAGCCCTGCCAGGAGTATTCATTAATATTCCCCCTTCTGCCCTCCCCATTCCTTTTTCCTTGTGTGTCGTGTCTTTTTAGATTGTCAGCCTGCGGGCAGGGACTGTCTTGTTAATTGCTGTGAACCGCCCAGAGAGCTTCAGCTATTGGGCGGTATAAAAATGAAATAAATAAATAAATAAATTACAGGTAGTTCCTGTGGATTGATTTTTATGGAATATTGCTCTGGTAAGCAGCCTAGGCCTTGAAACACACCTTTGTCATCTGTATAAGCATCCCATTGATCTTCTAATGATTAAAAGCTAGTATGTTTCTATTTATACCAAATTTAACATAGTCAGGGCTCTAAGCCCCAGATCTTCACAGCTTTTGCATTGTTTTTTTTAAAAAAATATTATTATTATTTATTAAAAATATATATCCTACCCCACGTTTCAACAAGTCCCCCAAGGTGGTTTGCAATCATTTAAAAAGCTAATAATATAAATTATAATCACAGCAATAAAATACAGTTACCGGTAATAACAGAATGCTAAAAGAAACAGGAGCAACACAAACGACAAACCTCAATTACAAGAGAATAATTTAAACGAGCTAAATGCCTGGTGAAACAGGCATTTAATGTCTTCACTGCTCACCTCAAGTCAAGGAGCCACTACCAAGAAGGCCCTGTCAGGTGTCCCAGTCAACTGATCCTCCAAAGGAGAAGGATATGGTGCATGGCCTCCACTGATTAACATGGTGGCTGGGCAGATTCATGGCAGAGAATCCAGTCCTTCAAATATCCAGGTCCTCAGCTATTTAGGGCTTATGGGTAAAAACCAGCACCTTGAATTGTGCCCAGAAACAAGTTGGAAGCCACTCGTGCAAGTCACATTATGTGCAACTCACATAACAACAGAGTACTATGCTTTGCAAAGCTGACCCCAGCCAACATGCTTAGCTGTTGCATTTTGCAGGAGTGGAAGTTTCCAAATACGTTTGATGGGCAGCTCCATATAGAACATATTGCAGTAGTCTAATCTGGAAGTGGCCAAGGCATGTGTAAGCATGGCCAGATCTGCCTTCTCCAGGCAGGGTCACAGCTGGCACACTCGCCTAAACTGTAGAAAGGCATTTCTAGCCTGGAATTCTGTCTGAGCTGCCTTGTCATTATGCTCCCAATTCAGATCACATTTTTGTATGATTAAACCTATCCTTGCCTTGAGATTTTCTTTCTCTAGTTTTATACCTTTTAGCAAAAAAGAAAAGAGATTACATCCACCATATTTATTTATTTATTTATTATATTTATACCTCACCTATTTTCCTGCAAGGAAGCCAAGGCGGCTTACATAATCCTCCTCCTCCTCCTCCTCTCCATTTTATCCTCACAACAACCCTGTGAGGTAGGTTAATTTCCCCCATATTCTAGATAGAAATGTATCCTATGACAGATGCCACTATTTTAGTAGCCTTTCACACTTCTGCACATTTCTGCGGCGCTTCTTTCTGTTAGCGGCTTTTGTTAGTGTACTCCTTCCTTGCTCTAAAGCTGGCTTCCTCTCAGCTTTTAAAAAAGTAATTTTAAACTGGAGGGCATCCATTTGTTTTTTGGCTGCCCCTTTGGCCCTCTCAGTTTCTTTGTAGCCACTTATTTTGCCCTGTATATATCCTTGGCACGCTCCAGCTTTAAATCAGCCTCTCTCAGTAATCTGCTCAAAGTCTGTCTGCATTTATGCCAAGGCTTTAATAAGTGATTCGCATAGTTCCCGAAGTCACAAGTTTGTGCTAACACTTTCAAATCCGTCACATGTACATCTGTGTTTTCTCCTTTCTAATGAAGTCTTCAGAAGGATTTTTGCCTTTCATATGTACCATTTCTTCTGGGTGTACGTCATGCTGCAAATTTAGTAATCTAAACATGATTTCTTCCCCTTATCCACATTATTATCAAACTGTATTACATAACTCTCCTGCTTCTTCACTTACCATGTGAAAAAATAATGCTGAATGAAGTATTTTCTTATCAGCTCCATGTGCCATGCAGTACAACCAAGATTTGTTTCCATCTTTTCCAGTCGTCTGCAGCATTTCCTCCAAACATCATTGTTCCTCGAGGCTTTAGCTGATCCATTTCCCCCCCCCTTTTTGCTTCACTGTTTTACTTTCAGTGTCTCTTCTGACACTGCTGACTTTATAAAACGATTCCAGAGGAGACTGAGTGTGGCGCAAACAAACTTTACTTAACTCTGTGCAACATTTACTACAAGAAAGATTCTCAAAATGGCTGCTTGCTTGGGTTTCTATTCTTTGCTGGTATTTCCCAGAACTGCTTCCCTCTGTGCAGCCATGGACAGAACACCTTGGTTCCTACCATCATTACAGTAGAGGTCACCTTGTCCCTTTAAATCTTTAGATTTTTACCTCCATCTCTTGCAAAGCTTTAAAGATTACAATTTACAAGAACTGAAAATGGAATCTCAGGCAGAGGGTAATGATGTGCTCAGCAACTTACCTCCTACAATTAGCTTCTTCCACAGATGGTTTCACTTGCTTCCCCTACTACAGTTGGGACTATCAGGATCCTTGGAGGAAAGGATCAAACACAATATGTAACAGCAGTAGTGATCGCTTGGGAGGTAGTTTGCTGGAGGCATAAAATGGAGGCCTGTGGCTTACGCTGGCTCAGCTTGTCTGAGCGTGGAAAGCTAAGCAGGGTCAGGCCTGGTTATTACTTGGATGGGAGACCCCTCCTCTAGTTTCCTGCAGGGATGGGGACTCGGACTCCAGGACTCGACTCGTGAGTCGGACTGAGTCCCCCCTGTGACTCGAGTCGCACTCGAGTCCCAATATTTTTAATGGGACTCGAGACTCGACTCGGGACTCGAGACCAAGGACTCGTCAACATTCCTGCTTGATGCCACCTGCAGGTGCTGTCTGGACCTAGTTGCAGTAACAATCCAAGTTTATTTTTTAAAATAATTTTCCTAATGCAACCTTTCAGACATTTTGGGTTTGGCTGCCTCTGCCTGCCTGTTTGGGGTTCCCTGCCTCCTCTGCCTGCCTGGTCTCTTCTTGACCAGTTCAACAGTTGAATTGTCCAAGACAAAGGCCTCTGCCTGCCTGCTTTGGGGTTCCCTGCCTCCTCTGCCTGCCTGGTTATTTTGGGTTTGTCTGCCTGGTCTGTTCTTGTCAAAATCAGTGGCAGAGTTTTGAGATAAAAAGGCACACTTGTGCCTAGAATTTATTTAAGCCACACATCTGAAGTAGCCTTATTTTGTTGGGGGAAAACCCCATGGATTTTAATAGGGACTCGTGGAGTCAGCTTTGGGAGGGACTCGGGACTCGTGAGTCACCATTTTGGACCAAGGACTCGGACTCGGACTCGGACTCGAGACTCGGGTCGGGTCCAAAGACTCGTGACTCGACTCGAGACCAAGGACTCTTCAGCATCCCTGGTTTCCTGCATGGAGCAGGGGGTTGGACTCGATAGCCTTGTAGGCTCCTTCCAACTCTATGATCTATCTATCTATCTATCTATCTATCTATCTATCTCCCCTTATGGTACTAATAACAGCTTATTGGGGGGGGGGGTATGGAAAATGCCATTATATAGTTTAGTCACTAGGTGGCACTGAACTTAGTTTTAGCTGGGTGGAGTAAGGAATTTGCTGCTGTAGCTCTGTTCTGCTTTGAGAGAGACAATAAAGTTGTGGCCTGGCTTCCCAACTGGTGCGTCCTTCCCAACTGGTGTGTTCTGTGATGGGAAAGGGTGGGGGGAGGCTGTTTAGACCGGGGAAATGGTGTGTGAGGAAATGTTTAAAATACTCTTCCCCAGCACTGCTTTTTTGATCAAATTGGCAGCTCCACAAAGTTGCTTTCAAACAAAACAAAACAAAAACATAGGAAATCCTTATCTAGAGTGGCCACTTGTGCCTCACCAGAAAAGAAAAAAGGACAAAAAGGGGATACCAATTTGCATAAATGTTGCATATGCTAATATATATGCAAATTTAGAAATAATTACTAAAATTTAAATAAAAACACAATACATCTTACCATAGTGGTGAATACTGTGACCAGGTAACCTAAGTGTGTCCGCTGCTCAGTCTGCTCTCCAGGAGCTCACAGTTGATGATGGGTAACTTCGTGGCCCTTGCTTTCCCTTCTTATGACTCTTTAGCTTTGAATTTGATTTGGACTGGACAGCCCAAACAGAGGATGTCTTCAAATAGAAGACTGACAGCCATTCAAATAGAAGATTGTTCTCTGCAAAGTAGGACACATGGTCATCCTATCTCATCATGGATATCCAGGATCACATTGAGGGCTTGTTCGCACGACACGGGAACTGCGGGGGAGCAGACCAGAGGTGCTCCCATGGGACAGCCGCATGTGGGACGCACGCGAAGTGACCATGGGCGGTAGAGGGGTAAGCCCCTACCGCGCGTGGCCACCGTGCCATGCGAACAGCAGGCGGCTGTCCCACGGAGTCCGCACAGAGGTGGCAGCCCAGAGCGGCCGGAGCTGCCCCGCCGGACCCCGCGGACAGCCCCGTGGTGCTTCCCCCACCCGCAGCCTGGGTCGCGCGAACCAGCCCCTAGTGTGGTCCTTAGATACATCATGTGGGGCTAATCTCTCTCTCTCTCTCTCTCTCTCTCTCTGCATTTAACTCTGAGATATACTAGAGCCAATAGATAAACAAATAAATCTTGCCTCTCTAAACAGACTGGAATGGCCAAAGGGGAGTAACCATGTGGCAAATACTTGCCTGTTTCTATTCTGGAAAGGAATCTGGTTCACTCCTGTTCATAGCTGTATGCCCACTTTGGTTTTGCTGCTGCTGCTGCTAATGCTAGATTTGAATTTACATTTAAACACATGGGTGGATTTGAGTTGATGGTGGGTTACACTGCTAATGAATTCTGTTGGTCTATTTATTCATTTTAATACATTTTTGATAAACTGTGCTTTTCCATACCTGTTTTGATTTATTTTTCTAACTGTTTTATGATTTGTTGTCAGAGCGCAATCCAGTGTGGAGGATTACGGGCATCCTACGCAGAGTGGGAGGAGCGTGGAGGCAAAGGTCTCCTCCGTGTTTCTTCCACCCTGCAAAACAGCTAGACAACTGATTTTAGCTGTCTAACTGTGATCCTTGGGAGGGGAGGAGGCTGAGGCATCTTGGCGGTGCCAGTCTCCTTCCCTCCCCGCCCCCTGGAATGCCGCCTAAACCCTTTCTCCAAGGTCACTCCCTAATGACCTCGGAGGAGCAGCTGGCGCAGTTCTTTCTATGCTGGCTGATGGGGTGGGGTGGGAGGGCAATCCAAATGTGGAGTCCCAGCTCCAAGGTCAGAGCTCTTTTCTGACCTTGGTGCTGGGACTCTGAAAAATCCTGTGGCCCTCTAGATGCTGTATAGGGGCCATAGGATTGCTCTGCCCCTGATTTAAAGAAATAAATAGTATTTATCATGATCACTATACAAAGTTATCAGGAGCCATTTGGTTTGGTCTCCAAGTTGCCTTTTGCAACAAATGAAACAACGCTGTAAGATTTTCAGTGCTTGTTATGGTGTTTAAATGGCTGCCGTCAGTAACTGAAGTATCGGAGCTAATGCATAATTAATTTTTAAATTAATAAATAATAAAATGAACAACTTGCTGGCTGTAGGGAAAATGCAATAGAACAATTAAGGAATGACACAGAGGCAATGCATTATCCATCTGTTAACACTGAAAAAAGAGACTCTGGCCTTCGTAACCAGAAAACAATACATGGTTCCTTGTTTTAGATTGAAATGTCCAAGATAATCCAGTTTAAAGTGAGAAATATTATCATATCCCACAGTGCAAGAAACCTAATAATCCTAAATAGAGTTTGTAGAATCCGATGTCTCTGTGAGAGATGGGGTTTTACACACAGTCAAACCAAAAAAAATAAAATTAAATTAAAAAAAAATCAAGCTAGATGCCTGCCAGCTATTTTTCTTCCTTGATGTTGGTAGACCTACAGAAAGAAAAGCAATAGAGTGAAACAATGCTTTTCTATTTTCTTGCCTGACTTCATTCGAGCCAACAGGAATGTTGCATTGACTCAGTACATTGGTGTCAATTGTAAAAATCCTGAGAGCATGCAAGTCAGTATGACGCTGCAGCATAAATCATTCAGATGCAAAATCATCACCAACATTTTGCAACTAATAATCTTGTACATAAAAAGTACTGAGCAGGCATCCATACCAATCTGTAAAATCTACCAGTTCATTTGTGTATATGGTGCTCATGTCTCTGTCCAGCATGTTCCATGAACTGCTTTGATGGTTTATGCAGGGAGAGATTATCAGAAAACTCAGAGGGACAGAAAGTTAGCAACCTGGGTTTGGTCCCTCTCTGACTATGACAAATGTCTACAAATCAATATGTTCTTTAGGAATTACAGAAAGGAAAACACAGGAAGCCTACCTGAATAAGCATGCTTCAGTGCCTGCATGACACCAGCAGTAATTTCACAAATCCCTTCCACCTTTTCATACCTCTTTGCATGACTATAACCCCCAGTTCTAACAGACAAGCGGCTGCTGTGCATTCCATGCTGCTAATTCAAAAGGCTACTGAGCAACTGACTGGTCCTAATCTAGACTCACATGTGCTGCTCACATGTGCTGTGGCCTCTGGCCAGTTCTGCAACATTCAAGGAATCACTTATCCCACTTCATAGTAGGAAATGAATGATTCCTGAATTTAAGAGATTAAGAAGATGGAAATGAGGAATTAAACATTTGTAGGGCTCTCAAGCAGGGAGCAAAGATTGCCATGCACAGTAGACATGGAAACTAATAATCAGGAGGAATAGATGTGTGTATATAGATGAAAACAAACCACTGTTGCTTGTACACACAACTATCCAAGTCCTTCTCTCCATGTTTCTTTGCAGCTCTCCCAGATATCTGGGGATATGTGGGCATAGTTGAAATGGGCCAACGGTCCTGAGCAGTGACATATCACTCCCTGTTGAATGTGTTCCTGTGCTCCACTTTTCAAATCACTTCAGATACATTTGCCCCTTCTTTCTGTGCTTTTAAACCATCTGTGCTGAAATTGTTTTGAGGATGCCTCACTGTATAGGAGCTCTCCTTTTCTTGTTATTAGATCCTGTTTGGAAACCAGCATCACTCCCCTCAGTCTCTCCAAACTATCTAGCAGACCACTTTCCCTTATATATACCCAGCCAACCTTTAAGAGTGTCAGAGGAAGCCTTGCTGGTCATTCCAAAATTAATAGAATGTCTCTGTAATACCTCGATGGTGGGCCTTCTTGGTAGCGGCACCCACCATTTGGAAAACTCTCCCTCATGTAATTCGGGAGGCAGAAAATGTGGCATCTTTCAAATGCCTCCTGAAAATGTGCCTGTTCACCCAGGCTTTACCTGGCTTGTAATTAAATTAATCATGCTGCTCCTTTTTACTGCTCCTGTATTGCTTTGTATTGTTGTTGTTGTTGTTGTTGTTGTAATTGGAATTGTTTTTAAAATAGTATTTTAAATGTGATTTTAATATTTATAGGTAAACCACTTAGGGATTTTATTATACTTAGCAGTATATAAATACTACAAATAAATAAAATAAAATAAATCAGTCCTATCAGCATTCTATTTCACTTTCCTCCCTCATGTTAGAAGTCTCCAGTTATGCTTTCACTGGGCATGCTTTCAAATGTTACATGCTCATTTCAACAAAACCATAAAATCACACCTGGAAATGGGACTAGGGATAGGCAAATCTGCCAATCTCAGTCAGGTTCTCATTTTTCCAATGCAAAGTTTGTTCTGTCCTGGTTCTATATCAGGATGAGAACTTCTTTTTAGTCTCCATGAAATCTGTACACATATTTTGTGCACATTAAAAAAAAAAATCATCTACATTTTTGTATGGTTTTTTCCCCCAAATGTAAACATTTTGATGTGCTCTTTTGGAGATGTAGACATATTCCCCATTGAGTAAAGTATTTTGTGCACATTTTTGCAAATATATACATTTTTGTGAGCATTCTAAAAAATATTTCATAGATTTCATAGAGTTGGAAGGAGCCTACAAGGCTATCGAGGCCAAGCCCCTGCTCCATGCAGGAAACTAGAGGAGGGGTCTCCCATCCAAGTAATAACCAGGCCTGACCCTGCTTAGCTTTCCACACTCAGACAAGCTGAGCCAGTGTGAGCCACTAACCCCTACTGAAACTCGTGCCAAGGTATATATGATAAACTACTGGCTAAAACTTGTTTTCTCACCAGTAGGACCTGCACCACTGACTTTGTTGGATGGGGTTGGACTCCTTTCAATCGAAATGGAAAAGGCACCTGCTTAAAAAACTATTATTAGTGGGACTTTCTTCCAACACCTTAATAGCGCTGGGTTACTTCAAAGCCAAAGCAGCTGTTAAGCAGAGAATCTGGGACATAGAATTGCAAGAACATTTAAGTTCATTGTCCAAATTTAGTTTTCTAGGTAATAAGATTTTTGACCCCTCTTCATATCTGGCCAATTTAACTTCTCCCAAGTTCAGAAAAGTTTTTACTTTAGCCCGATTTAATGTATTGCCTTCCATGCTTTTGGAGAGGAGATATCATGGAATACCTTTTCAAGACCGTCTCTGTCCCTGTAATAATGGGGAAGTTGAAACCGTGGGTCACGTTCTTTTATATTGTTCCATAGATCATAGAGTTGGAAGGAGCCTACAAGGCTATCGAGTCCAACCCCCTGCTTAATGCAGGAAACTAGAGGAGGGCTCTCCCATCCAAGTAATAACCAGGCCTGACCCTGCTTAGCTTTCCACACTCAGACAAGCTGAGCCAGAATGAGCCACAGGCAGGACATTTGTAAAGAACTTATTCTACCTACTTTATGTAAATTCCTGGGTAGATCAGAAGAATATTGCATACTGCTGCTACTTTCTGACAAGGCCCCCCATGTTACTAACAAAGTGGCCAAATTCTGTGCAGCTGCCATTGCTTGCCACACTTCCTTGTTAACACGGTGATCTTTTATCCTGGTTAGGGTTTTTTGAAATAAAAATTTTGATACAAATTTTATACACTTTGGGATGTATTGTTGGTGTAATGGTGTAATGTACGTTATATGTTCTGCTTTGTCTGATACTGTTTTATTGTTGGGTACTGGTCGTCGACCATAATAAATATATTCATTCATTTAAGTCGGGAAGTGTGAATTTGGTAAGTTTGTATTGAAATGTGAACCAAACACATTTTTCATCCATCCCTAACTTTTATGGACTCTCTGAGTAGGTTTTGTCTAACTCTAATTTTTTTAAATTCATTTTACTGTATTTTATTTACAGAGTACAAGAGGATGGTCCCTGCCCTGCGGAGTTTACAAAATTTCACCCAGGGGTGGGAAGTGGAGACAAGAGTAAACAGGGAAGGAATATATGATTGTTTCAATCACAGGGGCTTAGATAGTTTCAGGCTATGTTATGGCACTGGAACAAGTTGGTTGAGCTAAGGAGGATTTTGAGGAGGTACTTGAAGGAAATAATAAGTGAGGTGGCATCACACAGGGATTCTAGGTCTAAATAGTCAGGGACAGCAAGGGAGAAAGGATGGAGTCTCTGAGGAAGCAGGAGGCCTTGGACAACAAAAACATACCCTGGGCAGGTTGATATGGGAAGAGGTGGTCCTTCAGGTATCCAACTCCCAAGCTGCTTAGGGCTAAATGATCTCCAGCCTCCAAATAACCCAATAGAATTATGTGTTCAGACATCTATGCGATGGTAATGTGTTTCTAAATGTTTGAATTCCACATTCAGAGATGTTGCCTCTATGCAATGCCAAAGCAGTGAAACCCATTGGTGAACAGTGTCTTGAAAAGACCACAAGATAGAGAAATAGATCTATTTAAAATCACTTCAGTGAACTAATTTTACATTTTGGCTGGCACCCAAGCTAATAGCAACAAAGAAACAAAAAGGGGTTTAATATCTTTCAGATGTGTATTGTGGCAGACACAATTGTATAACTTATCCCATGTTTCTTCATAATGGCGTGATAATTCCTGTTGTTAAAAATGTGCTGTTGAGTTTCACCATCATTATAAGCAAATTCTCCTGCAGACTAGAACGGCAGGAAACATTGCAACAATGTATTTAATCACAACAAATTAAATTAGCTGATAGTTTTGTGGATTCAGAGAAATCAGAGCTAGGAAAGTCCCAGGGCAGAATAGGTTGATCTAATGCAGCCAATGACATCAGAGGGAAGGGAGAGATTTTTGTCAGGACTGTGGCATAAGGGGAAAGGATTAACCCTTCGCATGCACCACAGTCCTAATCCTGATTGGGCCACTCTACAATCTGTTGGAGCAGCAATGGAGCGTGACCCTTAGAGTTTATTTCTTTATTGATGATTATTTAAAATCACTGATGTCTACAGATTTCCAAACGGTGTACACAAATCATAAAAACTTTAAAAAAACCAATACATAGAATATATCATATCTACATATCCATAAGACTGTAGGCTGAACTACACCGGGAAGGTTTCCATAAAGAGATGTGTCTTCAACATGGGCCTAACAATAAAAAAAAGGGTTGCACGTGTCTAATCTCAGTGGGTTAGAGACTCTCGGGTAGGCAACTTGTTGCCTTCCAGATGTTTTCAACTACAGCTTCCAGCCAGCACGGCCAATTGCCAGGGATGATGGGAATTATAGTCCATAATATCTGGAGGGCATGAGGTTGCCTACCCCTGTTCTAACTGATCTCTAGTGCCTGTTCATCACCTCCTCTTTCCCATCTATTTTCAGAATATATTTCGGATGCCTGTATAGGTGGCAGCTTCCATCAATCTTTCCAGAAAGATAAAGAAGGGTACATATTGGAAAAAATCAGTGGTTTAAACTTTAGTAAAGCAAGAGGAGGTCGGTGGTGGTCCAGCTGAGTTTCTGGCTCTTTACCTTCCAGTTAACTCCTTCTCCTGAAGACTTGAGGAAAAGGAAAATACTCGGAAGCTTCAACCAATCCCTGAGAACTGGGAATGGCTAAATTAGGAGAAGCTTTAGGGAAAAGGCAGCAAAGTCAATCAAACAGTCAGCCCTTGTCAGATTTCACTACCCATGGATGACTGGAGGAGGTCATTGAAAGCAAATTCTAGGAGGACATGTGCCCCTGCTGGATTTTGCATCCATTTAATTTGAATACATAGCATAGGGCTGCTAGTCCTACTTAAAGTAGACCCATTGAAATGAATGAGACTTAAATTAGACCAATGTTAAGTACAACCCACAATCTGGCATAATCTGTTCCCAACTGCACTACCAGATTGTGGAGCACCTACATTTTATCTCCGACTCTTTTCCATCTTACTTTTTGAAACAGGCATGCTTCCCCCCCCCCCCCCCAGTTAATTGCCCCTTATCTCCCCCAGTCTTAATCATTTTACATCAGATTCAGACTCGCTTATCAAGGTAGACAAACAACTGTCGACTTTGTCTACTGACTAATAATTTGTCAACAAACCTGTATTGCTGTGCTTTTATCTGTATCTACGCTCTCCCCTGTTTTATTGTTTACAGATTTTATGACTTCATTGTATTTTATTTATATTATAACCCTTTTTGGGATTATTTTCTAATGAGAAGTGGGTAATAAATATTATAAACAAAGAAATATATAAATAAAATAAACTGTGCCCCTCTTTATCCCTTTTAAGCACTTCTGCACACACACACACGCACACACACACACACACACACACACACCAAGTTCAAATTTTGGCAGTGACTAACCTGCTTCAATTGTTCTAACTGAGCATGCTCAAGAAGCAGATGTAGGAAATTCCAGCGGGGAGACCAGTTCTGATGCTACACCATTTCTGCCCTCTTAGTGATGCCTTGTTGCCTCTTACAAGGTTAAATACAATATAGCCCTGTTCAGGCATTCACCTGGAGTCGTGAGGGCTTAAAGTGGATAGAGAATCGGGGTTCTGCACATTGCCCCCACCCCAGTTTGCCATGTTGAATTGGCAAGATCTGAAAGGGAGTTCTTCTTGCATTCACTTGAATGCAAGTGGAGCTCTCTGTATGATCAGCAACCCTGACTTTCTAAAATGTCCAGAGCAATCCTATCCATGTCCACTCAGAAGTAAGCCCCACTGAGTTCAAATGAGCATAGGATTGCAGTCTTAAGGTGCACTCCTATGCATGTTTAGACAGAAAAAAGTCCTATGACTCCCAGCATTCCCCAGCCAGCATGGCTGGCCGGGGCATGCTGGCAGTTGTAGGACTTTTTTTCTGTCTAAGCATGCATAGGATTGCACCCTTAAAGACTTCTTCTTTCTTTCTTTTTTGCTTTACTTTTGAGGAGCCAAACAAGTTATGCTACCCCTAAAAATAATGAATTTACTAGGAATGAACTGGGAATGAGTAGGAATGAACATGTCAACATCCCAGAATTGGATGTGAAGTCAAACGTGTAATGGTTTGATTCCCCTACAATTTTAATCAATCTTTTTAAAAAATGCTTTTAGCAGCTGGTAAAAATGCCTGTTTTCTGGCCATTTATGTTGTTTACATCAGTTCACATAATTGCTTTTGAAGTGCTTCCTAATATATTTAAAGGCACATATATTTTTATATACACACAAACACAAATAACAATTAATATGCATTTAAAGCTTGTCTCCGATTTTTAAAAAGAAAGTAAATACTTGTTACATTTTATTACAGTTAGGCTTCCTACAGACTTTTTCTCTCTATTTTTGTGCAGTGATTTCCATATTAACCACTTCAGCAGCTACCCAAATTTAACACAGCTTCTCCAATACATATAAAACCTGGCTTTACTCTTGAGTGTGGCTCTTCTTGGATGCCCTTCCAGAGCTTATGAAAAATGAAAGAAGTATCCTAACTTCATATGCATGTTTTCGCAAATATTAACAACTTGCTAGACCTAGTGCCAAGTCACATGTGCAAGCTGCTGCACAATGGGCACCTACACATGGAGGCTTCTCCATTGATGGAGGGAGCAGTTCTGTGGGCACATCTTTTTGTTCATGCACAGCTGCCCACTCTAGTTAAATGGGTGGGGAGACCATGAGGGTGTCAGAGCCCTGGGCCTGTGTCTCTCTGTGTGTATATTACACACAGAGAGGGGGGGGGCGGCGGAGGGAGAGGGAGAGATAGGGTATGTGTAAGCAGTACATCCATGAGCTATGTTAGACTGGCAAGGCTAACAGCAGAATCTTTTGGGGCCCATACACAGTTTGTATTCTGGTCCAACTCTGGGGATATTCACAATACGTTCAACAGTCTGTGGTCTGGCAAATTGGTCCAGTCTTCTCAACACTAGTATAGATTCAACATTTATGGCATATTCTGGGGCCAATCTGGTAGGGTGCAGAGTTTTCACCTACCAGTCTAATCATCAGCCCCAAACAGCACCAACACATCTTTCTTTGTATACATGGACTTCTTTCAGATTGGAAAATCTTGCCCTATGAGTCCCATGGTCCCCCAACCGCTAACTAATCAGATTTCTGGAAAACGTGGAAGGTTAAAACATTTGGGGGAATCGGGTTCCCAAACTTTCCTATGTTGCCAAATTTTATACCCCATGGTGTGGCAGCCATCTTGGAAAATAGCTGCAGTTCTCTAGAAATTGTTATACATATAAAGCAGGGGTGCGGATTCCATTCTGGAGAAGCTCTCAAGGGCTGCATTCCAGTGGTGGGCAGGTCCAAGGGCAAAAAGGGCTGGGGCCAAAGGCAAAGGGGGGGATATATATATTTATTTATTTATTTATTTTATTTACATTTATTAATCACCCATCTGGCCAGCTGATATAATTATCAGCACGTTTTAGCTTAAAGCACTTACTCCTAAGCCTTAGGCGATGCATTCCAACCTTTTAGAATGTAGAAAAAACTGCACAAAAAAGCCAGGAAATCACCAAATGATCTGTGGTCAGGGGAAGGGGATGTGGCCTTCTGGGGAACCCAGGGGACACCCTGGAAGCCCCAGAGGGCCAGATTTGGCCTCTGGGCCTGAGGTTCAGCACGCCTGATATGAAGGAATAAGGAATTAGGGGTCTGTACCCCAAAGGCGCACCCCCCCTCCACACATGCCACAAACCACTTTTGAAAATCTGAGGAATTCCAAAAGCAGATTTGGGGCATTTTCGGTGGCTGTGGAACTTCCTCCCAAGGGAGGCTAGGTTCACTCTTTTTCCGCTGTCCTTCTGCCAGCAGGCAAAGACTGCTTTATTTAAGAAGGCCTTTAGCCTGTAAGTAGGTCTGGTTGCTTGGACATTCTTTTTTCTTTTTATTATTCTGTAATTTTTATGTTTTTATCGTATATTAATAGTTTTTTTAAAAAATATATCGTTTCAATCAATTTTAATTGTGCCTGTAAGCCTCCTCAAGTGCCAATTTTTGGTAGAAAGGCGGGGTACAAATCAAGTCAAATAAATAAACAAATAATACATATGGCATGAGAGATTGGTCTACTGTTCAAGGAAGAAAATTACACTGGGCAAGTGTAAGTCCTTGGCAGCTTGTTGCTTGGATCCCATCCTCCTACGGGTATGGAAAGAGAGAAGGAGCAGCAGTCTCATCACATGTTCTCAGCTAGCATATGCAATATACATGAAGTGCATGGTAAAATGGTTCCCTTAATTCCCTCAGCTGCATCTGTTTCTAACAAACATCCTTAGTAAGCAAAAAGATATGGCACACCTTGTCAACGGGGGTATTCCCGTATCAGTAGTTGCCAGCTCATTTTCCTAAAGTCTGTGAAAACCACCAGTGCACTGATAAAGGGGGAAAATAGCTTTTAATCTCATGCTTTATTTAATTATTGCACCATTTCTGAATCAAGCAGCCTATTTTAAGAAGTAATCCATTTCCTTAGGAAGATAAGAGAACATGCAATTGCTAAGGACAGTACAGTTCCTAGCTTTTCTTACCGTTAAATATAGCTTAACAAAAAAGTTCATCATTAATTCTAATGCAATGGTTAAGTAGTTATAGATGATTACTGTGATTGGCATGACAATATTAAACTATAAAGAAACATATTCCTAATTAGAAAACATTTGCAAGCATCAAAGTCAGCTTTCATCTCATAATTAATCTCAACACTGCTAACTACAAAAATATTGTGTACTGGATAATTTTTAGAATATGACTATGGTACAGAATTGTTTTTCCAATAATAATGTTAAGTTTCCAAACTCTTTTTTGTGATTCCAGTCCATTTCTTTAAGTACTTTAATTTCTAACGAGATAAGCTAAATGACTCTATGCTTTAATATTAAAAGTACCAAATTATTTTAATAGTGTCTGGAAAGAAATGTAAAACAAGAATCCAGAGTAAGAGCCTATTTATATTACACATTTAGTATTAATCCAAATTTAATATTTTTTGTTTGTTTTTACAGATGTTACACAGAATATATTTATATCGTTTAGTTTGGAGCCATTAGATCTGGTTCATTTCACTTGCTCTTCTTGCCTCCTCCCCATGCCCCTGGTAGACTCCAGGGGTGGGGCTTGTGGAGAGGGAGGAGCCTGGGATATGGCTGGAAGAAGGGGAAGGGCCTGGGGGTGAAGCCAGAAGAGGGCCTCTGTGGGCTGGATGCCTCTGCAGGCCAGACTAGGCCCACGGGCCAGAGGTTCTGCACTCCTGTCATAGGGTCTGTCCAGCAATAAATACTCTGCTACATTTGAGACTTTTCACACCCTCCTGGCTGCCACTTTGAGCCTACAATTTAGTTAAGCTGTGACAGAACTGAAGTGATGTGTTGCTGCAGGCAGCTGAAGTATGCTGGGAATGTTGGTGCCCAAGCAAATCCTATTCTGTTTTGAATGGTGCTGCCAGCTTCTATGGCATCTATTGTGTTTCATTCTATTGGTCTTTTTCAGCAATAGAAAAGTGGAAACATCTTGTTTCTACTTCTGGCCTGTTCAGTTCTTCCTGAATGACAAAATCACCCTTGGATGGCTCAGCTGTGTCACACCATCGGATGCCAAATTTCAATTGGGGACATCCATGACAGGAAGCCAGACAGTGAATGTTTGCCTAAGGTCCAGTGAGATTCTTGATTATTTATTTATTTATTTCATTTTTATACCGCCCAATAGTTGAAGCTCTCTGGGCAGTTTACAACAATTAACAAGACAGTCCCTGCCCGCAGGCTTACAATCTAAAAAGACACGACACACAAGGAAAAAGGAATGGGGAGGGAAGAAGAAGAAGGGGGAATATTAATTCATCCTTCTGGCAAGGCTGGTGGAATGGCCCTGTGCTCCCTCTCTTTTCCCTCTGCACAGCCTGCTGGAATGGCTGCTGCTGGTGATGATGATCAATAAATAATGATCTTTCTGCTCAGGCAACGGTCCAGATGATCCCTCAAGCAGTTTCTACTTGGCTCTAGAGATAGGGCACCAACCGAAAATAAATCTTGCTACTGGTGGTATCAAAACAATCAGACATAGCACTATGAGGAAGACCTCCAAATACCCCTTCATGGGGCTTCTGGCAACACATGGGGTTGATCAGAAACATTCATTTTATTGAATATATATTTATTGCTTTTCCATTTGTTTTTGGCATCGTTATATATTGTTTTTACTTTGAGGGGTTTCTACCCTTAAAAACAGCCTAAAAAATAATTTTAAATAAATAAATAAATAAAAATAACATTTATTCAAAAATATCTACTAGATATTGTCTACTAGACTTTTCTTGCATGCTGCTTCTGAAGTCACAGCTACTGATCCTAGCTAGGGTAAAGATTCAGACAACTACTTAAAAGTTTACCATGTGCACCTGTGAGCATGTAAGGAAGGATTAATCAGTAGCCCCTGATTATGTGGTTGAGCCTTGAGTTATCAGATTTCTGAATGACTGCCCAAAGGCACTAACACCATTGGACATTTACTCACATGCTGAGAGGCTGCACATAACCTCCTCCCCAGGTGGTGAACTTTTAAGTACATATTGTGTACCTTCTACTCATTGTAATCTATTTTCAGAGAAGGGATTTGGATAGGAGGCACAGTCATAGCTCTATATGTACAATAGCAAAGCCTATGTCCTCTTGTTTCTGGTGAATATGAATACCGGTAGATAAAGTTTACTCATCACTGAAAATCATCATGCACCTTTAAATGTTTTTTTGGCTACACTCTTTTGGTTCTGTAATTAAGGAAGACGACTTTTAGGTCTTGAGGAAAGTGGTGTGGTAATACTGATTTTTCAACTGAGATTCCCATGCTTACTGTAAACAGATACACAGCTTTGAGCCTAGTGTTACAAAGAACAGAGAATCTGCGGAATGAACAAAACAGCTTTGCATAAACACAGCTGATGAAGATGGGATTGTTACAAATGATACTTTTGTTCCTGCTGAGCCAATACCAACACCTGCAGTTAAAATAATTATTTAAAAGACTTCCTTTTTACAAAGAACAAGTAGTTAGTGACATACTTGTCTTGTTATGGTAAATTAACATCTGCAGTTAATATGATTCCTCTTGGTTGTAAACACTCTGAATTAAAGCTTGTTATCTCCTTTAAAAGGTATGTTTTGATGATTTCACCTGTTTCCTACAAGATAATTGCACATTTCACTGAAGGACAGGGTGGACAATGATCATATTTTAGCGGCTGCATCCACTATGAAATCTTTCAGAGCAAACACTCTAATTAATTAACTAGGATAGTGTTTGAATCAAAGGCAGCACAGCAAGCAAACGAAGAGAGAATGGAAGGCTATGAGCTCCTAGGAAAACAATACGGTATGGAAGAGGAGAATGCAGAATTCAGACTAGGGATGATCTCTCTATTTCTGGTTGGTGTTACTTTTGCTTGTGCTGCCCCATTACATAGTCTTTGAGGGGGAGTGCAGCCCCATCTAGGGCCAGATGTCATCCTCTTTCCAGATTAGTCAGTTTCTCTGCCCACAGGACTTCCATCTTGTCTGGATCTTATCAGCTTGTTTGTCCTCACACATCGCAAAACGTCCTGCAGACCCCGGTTCAGGAGTTCAACAGCACCCCTAGGATCATTAGACAGAAACAAGAAGTAGAGTTGAGCATCATCCAGGTATTGGTGGTGACACTTCAACGCAAACCTCTGAATGACCAGCAGTTTCATATAGATGTTGAAAAGCATAGGGGAGAAGATTGAAACCTGCAACACACCACAGGCCAATGGCCAGGGTATCTTATTTAACTAATGGAAATATGTCTTATTTTAACCTAAGATGTTCATTTTTGTATGCATTTTAACCTACAATACACATTTCTATATGCATTTTATAGTACATTTCTCAGCTGAGAACTGTTTTGCAAAATTTAGTGAAGTGCTAATATCAAAGGATAACTGCGTACCAATCTGCATATTAGTCTGGGAAGTGTCGGTTCACTTAAAAATACAGATCGAACATCTTCAAGCATCCCTAACTGAGATGCAAAATAATATTATTGCAGGGCAGGCAATTACCCTGATTCACAGATTTGACCCTGATGTACAGGCTATGACCCTGATTAACTTTGCCTTGGCCAAATGCTGTTTTGCTGAGTTAGTGGATGGGTTTACAGGGCTTGATTTTAGTGCCCCTTACATAGGTAGTCAGTGCTATTGAAGCTGATCGTTCTGATCATCTGCCATAGGATGTGTGGACAGACCGAATCCAGCACAGGGATCTCAGTGCAGAATGCAGCCTGCCACGTGAGATACTAGATGGGAGGAGAATCATGCAAGATGAACCAAGCATTCAGCAACCTCTCTTGCATGTAGTTCCTGATCCAGAAGAAGGTCAGGTGTCCTATTTTACAGAGGACAGTCCTCCATTTTTGAGAGCTGGCAGTCCTCTGTTTGAAGGTGTCCTCTGTTTGATGGGCTGTCCAGTCCAAGTCTGCTATGAAATAAAAGAACCATAAGGAGGGAAAGCAGCACTGACCTTGAAGTTTCCCATCCACAGTTGGCACCTGGACAGCAGATGTGCACACGAGTCACCTCATCAGACTTCTCCACCATATAAATTTCCATATGCAAATGTTAGGCAAATTAGTGTCTTATTTTGCCTTCTTTTTTTTGGTGATGCAGTTCTTCTTTCTTTCTTTTGCAATGCATAAATGCATAAATCCAGAAGAGGATTTGCATGTGAAAGTCTGCATCCTCGTGTAATTGTCCCCAGGAAGGGTATGGTCTCCTAGGGATAACTGCTTGCTGAGCTGAGGCACTAGTCTTTTTATGATCTGCTAGAGATGGTTGATGGCCCCTCTGTGAGTACCCATGGGAAACTCACAGAGTGAGTCACAATAGTGCAGATCAAACCAACTGCATGTCTACTGATTCTTACACTCAGTATCTCCATGTGATCATTGCTGAGCTGAGAATCTACCACACCGTACTCCTTGAGAAACTTTCATGAGGGCCATTGGCTGCCTCAACCAGCCCTAAGACATGTTTTCACTTGAGGGTTTTTTTTTGGGGGGGGGGAGGAGAAGACTTGGAGGATGTGTTAATTCAGCAGTTTGATTCCTCTAAACCTCATGGGCAATGAGGCTTATCTTTACAGCAATCCTTGCTAAACCTCCCAGGCTAACTGGGAAACTCAGGGGTGAGTTATCATGGCTCAGGCCACTCAGAGGTATGTTGCGCAAAATCCTGAGCAACCTATCTCCTTTTTGCAGAGCCAAGCTTCCTGCACGTCCTTATGTTCCATGTAGACATGCCCCAAAGAAGGCCTCCGAAGGCCTCCTGGCAACCTGGAACCAACTGGCATACCCTCCAACATTTCACAGATGAAAATAGGGGCACACATGTGAATTTGTAAGAGGTATGGTTAAGCAACATGAAGGTGTGATCAAGAGGGTGTGGCCAGGCAACATGAGGGCATGGCCAAGAGTATGGCCAGGCAACCAAAGAGCATTGTCAAGTACAAAAATTATTAGAGGAAACACACAAAATCTTATATATTATAATTATTACATTCGGATATTATATATTATTTTATAATATTTTATAAGTGGCTTTTGTAATATTTTTTTTTTACCTTACTTATACCCTTAACTGTTGATATCTGGTGTTTTTTCATGGGGTGTGTGTGTCAGTGCTTGCAGGGAAATCTCTTTCTTTTGGTCAGGATTGGCACAAAGCTTACCTGCCCACCCACCCCACACTCCCAAAAATGGAGCTTCAGAGAGAATAAGTTTCTTGCGTTTCCTTCTGACACTGTAAACTCACCTGTTAGAGGCACAGATTCAGCTCTGTTAGGAAATAAAATCTTTGGCAATATAAAGACAGGAATCATGTGATAAATTCCCTCATTCACCTCTCCCTCCCTCTGTCCAGGCCACTGGGTGCAGCCTCCTTTTCAGCAGGTAGAGCGTGTGTGCATGCGCACACACATCTTCCCAGACCAGAGTCTGTCTCTCCATGGAGCTGTTTGAGCTTAAAAAGAGCTAACTTAAAGGGGCCATACCATGGGCAAAATTGCAGTTAAGCTTGCAGTTTTAGCTTAGCTGCAATTTTGCCCATGGCATGGCCCCTTTAAGGAAAATTTAAAAAGTTTTAATTTGGGACTCTACATGACAAAGTGAGAAGCCAGGATGGCTTAAGGGTTTTCGTGAATTCCGGGATTTTCGTGAAGTCCCGGAATTTTCGGGGCAGTTGGACTATGAATTGACTGAATTTTCAACCTGTGATCTGGTTTGGACATCTTGAGACACTACTGTCTCAATTCCTACACTACTTTCTACACTACTGTCTCAATTCCTACACTGAATTTCCCTTCTTCTCATTCCATTTGGACCATTAGGCAAACAAATAAATATGATTTCAAATGCATCAGTAAAAGAAATAAAAAATTGCAAATAATGTGTCCTCCCCGCTGGACCAAAAGGGTTTCTGAAAAGAACACTCAGTGCTTCTTAGTTTCAGAGATAGCCATGTTGTTTTTCCTGCAAAAACTGTATTAAAACATCTCTTAAATATTAAATGTAATGCTTCAGAGGAAAGCCTCAGAGAGTGATGGTTTGCCTTAAACCCGCTTAGAGGGATGTGGTAAGCAGTTTTGTTTTTGAAGTGCCATTTGAGCATAGCGCTCTCTCTCTCTCTCTCTCTCTCTCTCTCTCTCTCTCTCTCTCTCTCTCTCTCACACACACACACACACACACACACACCTAGACTTCTTTGAAACAGTTTCTTCCCCACTCAGTGTGCTCTGAACAAGAACCAAAGAGCTTTCAAACAACTGTTTCACCTTTGAGCTGACATCCTTCCTGATTAAATTCCGCATTTTTGTGCCCCCAAAACATTGCAGGCTCTGATTGTTCAATCCATTCTTGCCACTGAACTAGCACTTGAATGCTTTGGAGATGCCCACTTTATACTTGTTCCATGGAGGGTGCTTGTGAAGGATGCAGCATAAACCCTTTCCGTTGGAGATTGAGGGCATCACCTCTATTATACTCCCTGCTCCTGCTGGAGTGCAAGGTTAGCAGTCTGCCTCACCTGCACCTAGCTCTCCCACAATACACTCTGGCACATCATCGCTGAGGTGCCAGACAGAGTTCTATCTGCATTTCAAGTTTTATTATTTCAGTCTTTCCTTAGTGAATTATAATCCACGCTTCTTTGAATGTTAGATGCGACAGAGCCAGGGCTTTTTTTCTGGTGGAACTCACCGGAACTGAGTTCCAGCACCTTTTCTTCTATTAATTGCATTACAATTTAATCGCCATCTACTCCCGAGGAAATGTAATCCAAGAGTTCCGGTACCCTTTTCTCCAGAAAAAAAGCACTGGACAGAGCTATCCATAATAAGGGAAAGCTGGCCCCTTTCAGCATCAGCCAGAAAAGAAGGTCAACATATCCTTTAAAGAAAATACGAATTCTCAGGAATGGCCATAATTAGGTAAGCTCAGTGCTCAGGTAGGTGGGGTGGGGGAATGAAAAACAACTCTTAAACTATTGGTTCTTCTAACTGAAGCACTGAGGCTGGCATGTGATTCTCTGCTTAAGGAAACAGGACAGGATTCAAAAATAATAAAGAGAGGTTGTTTAAGGGGGACGTTATTAGAACTTTGCACTATTAGGATTTATGTCTCTGCCATGGTGGAATAAATTTTTTCTTTCATGCTGGGTTTTCAGCACTATTTTGGCTAAAGACAGCCTAAAAATGTACTGATTTCTGAAAGAGACCTCAGCAGCATTGTAGCAAAGGAAAGTCAATTCCATCTTCATTCCCCTCTCCCAAGGACCGGTGACCCCCTTAGTTCAGATGAAGTGTGAAGAGATGTCTCAGTCTTAAATTTCTGTACTGAAAGTACTTGCACATATACTAGAACTCCATATATATATATATATATATATATACATACATACTAGCTTTTGCCCACGGCTTCGCTCACGTGATGAAGAGTGACCGTGCCAAGTTTTCACGGGTTGTCATTTTCCTATAGGCACTATTTGTTCGAAATTCCTTAAGGTCGCTGACCGCTGTTTTGAATCGCTCTATAGGAAAGGTCCCCCGGGACTACACAATGGAAGCCTAGCTCCCCCAGGACTTCCAGCTCCCCTGGGACTGCACAATGAAATCCCTGCCCCCCCCTGGACTACACAATGAAATCCCGGCTCCACCCCGGCTGTGGTTCATATGAACATTCTGTTTTGACGCAGGAGAGATTTGCATATCCGCTCCTGATTGGCCCCTGTGGCAGTTCATATGAACATTCTATATGTCGTTGGAGCGATTTGCATAAACGCTCCTGAATGGCCCCTGAGAACATTCCAACTGATGCCATTGGGTCTCATCTATTTTGGGCCGTACGGGCGCAACGAGGGTTTTTCGGAGATTTGAACCCACCAGTCTTTGTCCTTGGGTGATGGAGAGTATGAGTGCCAAGTTTGGGGCGGATCCGTCAAAACGTGATGGAGCCTACGCGACGACGCCCCGCACACAGCAGTCATTCAGTCAGGCAGTTATTTCAAAAGTTTCCCTCCCTTTTCACCCCCCTCAGAGAACATTCTAAATGGCCAAGGGGAGATTTGTATACCCAGCCCTACTGGCCCCTGTAGGAATTCATATGAACATTCTAAGTGTCCTATGGGCTATTTGCATAACTGCTCCTATTGGCTCCTGCAGGAATTCTGGGGTGAGGACGATTTGCATAACTGCTGCCCTGTTGTTTTGCCCATAGGAGATATGAGTGTGGGGTGATTTTGCCCCCTTTTTTCACCCCCTTAGGGACGGAATTTCCAAAAATCATTCCTTAGTGGGGCTCTACGTCATAAAAGCAATATTCCTTCAAAATTTCACATTCCTAGATTAAACGGTTTGAGCTGGGCTTTTATGAGTCAGTCAGTCAGTCAGGACACTTTCTTATATATATATAAATAGGTAGTCCCGAGGGAGCTGGGATTTCATTGTGCGGTCCCAGGGGAGCTGGTAGTCCTGGGGGAACTAGGATTCCATTATGTAGTCCCGGGGGACCTTTCCTATGGAACGATTCAAATCAGTGGTCAGCGACCTTAAGGAATTTCGAACAAATAGTGCCTATAGGAAAATGACGACCCGTGAAAACTTGGCACGGTCACTCTTCATCACGCGAGCGAAGCCATGGGCAAAAGCTAGGAGAGAGAGAGAGAGAGAGAGAGAGAGAGAGAGAGCAATAAATGATAAATTAATTGTAGTATCAAATTTAATAAGGGATTGATAAAACAAAATGATTTTAAGGATATATGGGGTCCATTATTAGAATTTGTGTTAATAAAGGGGAAAGGGAGCATGCCTTCTCAAGACTTGTTAAATTTTTGGAATATGGATTAAATAAGGGGGTAAAGTTAATTATCTAGATTGTGGTTCCTTAGGAGGGTGGTGGGGTGCATGTATTTCAGATAAATGTTTGTATCTACTTTATTTGTAATGTGTTGTATGTAGTTAATCAATTTAAATTAAAAAAATAATTAAAAAAAGAACTCCCTTTATTTGGTGAGCCAAAACAGTCTGGAATAAGTGAGGGTATAAAAATAGGCGGCTACAGTCCTTCATAGGCTTGATTGCACTTAGGCCTGTTGAAAATTGGTGGGGT
Organism: Shinisaurus crocodilurus; assembly: GCA_021292165.1. NCBI lineage: Eukaryota > Metazoa > Chordata > Lepidosauria > Squamata > Shinisauridae > Shinisaurus > Shinisaurus crocodilurus. Next base: position 29,390 of record JAHFWL010001293.1, on the reverse strand, counting down.
TCAATGTATGTAACTCTGTGCTCGTCTGTGACCTAAATGATTGTAGAAACTATGCCAAAAAGTGGTGGCGGGGAGGGGAAGCTCATAAGGAGGATGAGCATAGCTTTAAAAAGGAAAAAAAAAATCATATGGAGAAGAGCTACAAGACTAATGGTTTTACTCTAATTTCTAGATATTGGTAGAGGACAGGACATTCACCCAGAAATCCTTCAGATTTCTGGAATACAAAGCACAGAGCATATCTTCAAAATCTGGAGGGTTGAAACTGTTCCATTATTTTGGATTATGATTAGAAACATCCACTAGTTTTCAGAGATGATTCTGGATTGGTTAATTTAGAACTCCAAACCAGTGCTCAAATTACTTAGTGGGGGGAGGTAGGGGTGGGCTTAATGAAATTCACGACGCACACCACTCACCCCCTTCCCCAAATCTAGAGAAATCACGCCCCTTCTATAGCATTCTAAAAACAGTACCTAAGAGTGTAATCCTAAAGGATCAGAGCCCTCAACCCATCCAAAACTCTGTCTATGGCCTTGGAGTGGAGGTGGAAGAGAAGTCAGCCATATACTATGGCTCCTCACATACTACCCGAGGAGCCATAGGTGATATGCAACAGGAAAAGGCACTAAATCCCATCACATAACCCAGTAATTCAAGCACTGCTCCAGACATCAGCATTTGAATGTGGTCCAAAGTTTGGTGTGGTAATCCATTTCCTAACTTGAAAAAAATCCATGTTATTATTGTTTGGAAATTTGAAATTAAAATGAAACATTAATAGGTACTCCAGGAACAATGTAATTTTGCACGTGAGTGCAGAGAGGCCCCCGCCCAGTCCCATTGATGGAAGCAGTTCCGTCAGCAGATTGACACCAATGGATCCAAACCTAGCATAAACACATCTTTGAGAAAGAACTAGGCCTCTAAACATTAGATCCTTAGTTGGCTTATTTCTAGGTGTAGCCCTTTGATGGATACATGCAGGGAACCATTTTTTTTTGTCCCAGAGAACCACTACAGAAGTCTAAGCCAGACGTTGCCTTCTTCTTGATCATGTGAATGGACTAATAAGTATAAATATTGAAGAGCCAGGACTAGCAGACACACAAGTGGCGACTAAAGATAACACTACATCTGAGATGTTCAGTAACTAGAGAGGCATCCAACATTGCATTTCTGTTTGCAAATCATGCAAACATGTCCCACTCACAATCCTGAACATAAATGTGAGCAAGAGCATTTTCCCCCAAGAACTGTTTGCAAAATTCCCAAATTTGTGATCACATTCAAGAAAATGCATTTCTTTTTAAATAAGCCCTTTGAAATGCACTTTAAAAAAAAGTATTTCCACATTTCAGTCAATGGGGGGGAAGTGTGCATTTTAGAAAAATGTGCAGAGAAATGGTCACTTTCCCCATGCGAAAGGTGTACACTTTCCGCATTGTACACATTTCCCAAATGTGTACACTTTTTGAATGAGCTGAAAAACAGGTTGAAAGTGGAAATGGACGCAAGCCAAAATGAGCTTTGAAGTGATTTCCAGACAATTTTGGTGAGCTCAAAAATCACTGGTTCTCCCTATCAGTAACAGAGTTGTGCAAAATTCCAAAAAGAAGTGAAGAACGCTTTCGATGTTAGGGAAGCATGAACATCACTCAATTGAACCTGAAATGGGTCAAATGTTTGCAAGTGCTCAGTTTCCAGAATGGATGTAAATACAGTCATGCCTTGGATTGAGAGCATAATTCGTTCCGGAAACGTGCTTGTAATCCAAAACACTCTTATATCAAAACGAAATCCCCCCAAAAAAATTTGTACAGAGATTTTTAATTTAAGCCGTACTACATTACTTGTATTGCAAGACGTCGCTTGTATATCAAGTAAAAAAAAAATATATTAAATAAATATTTAAAAATTTGCTTGTCTTGCAAAACACTCTCAAACCCAGTTACTGCAATCCAAGGTATTACTGTAATGGATGTGTTTTCCCACCAGGGATGCTGGGAATTAGGTCACAGTCCCATTCCCTGTGGGAAAAGACCTGGAGCACCTGCCACCACCATTGCTTGTCTCCTGCTCCAAGTGCCCCAGAGTAAGTTGCTAGGCCTAGGACGGAGAAGGGGAAGTTGGGAGCAGCGGGCACTTGAAGCTTGAGACAAGCCAGCCTTGCTCGAAGCTTGCTTGCAGCAGCCTGGAGAAGAAACCTGCTTATCTTGGACCTACTTGTGAGGAACTGACCAGGTTCTCACACACATCTATAAACACCCCAGTTTGATTTCTTGCAACATATCTAGTAGCGAGAGCTGGTCTTAATGTGTGGGATGATGAGAATTAAAACATAAGTTATATGTGATAAAAAAATTAGGGCTGTGCACAGCCCCTCTGCTCTGATTTCAATTCCGATCTGTGTAATCGGGATCGGGCCCAATTATGATTCCGTCCGATCTGTATCTATCCCGATCCAATTATGATTACGATTATGCAGACTCAATTTCGATAACGGAATCAATTCCGTCTAGTTTTTTCCATAGACTTGCATTGGGGAAAAACGTCTTTCACTTCTTCATTTTAAAAGATAGAAACATGAAACCTGATGAGATTGCAGATGTCCTCGAGCGGCTTATGCCCCCCAAATTTCAGACACATGGGTCTTGTGGTTCCCCTGCAGCCCTTCCCCCAAAACAGGAGATCTTTCACAGAGAACTTTTTTGGACTCTCTCTGCTGGCTGCTATTCTAAGCCACTGCAGGAATCCTTTCTTTTGGCATGCAAATTTCCCCAGTCACCTGGAGAACACATCCCTATGGCAGTCAGGTTAGCAGCAACAGGGGCACAGCCTGAAGCCAATAACAGCAAGGCTGCAGGAAAGCTGACAAGCACCATAAAGAAAACAAGGTGGGACACAGACTAATTTGGGGCAGACATTCCCCTTCTACCCATTCACCCAAGCCCCCAATGGGGACTCCAGACCAGCAGACAGGCAGGAAGGTAGCCTAGACTACTGGCAGGACTTTGTGTCAGATATATGTTTAATAATAATAATAATTAATACCTGTTACTAATATTTCTCAAAGTGGCCAGACCAAGACTTAGAGAGCACTGCTTGGGGGGCCCAAAGCCACTGGTGCTGAGCACTGGTGTGCAGAGAAAAAGTTTAATAGCTTTTGAACTGAAATGCAACTTCTAAACAAATGATATCTGGCTTGGTTGGGATGCCCAGCGAGCCAAATCTGGAAAGTTAGAAAATTTCAGGGCTATGTTTCCAGCTGCCCAAGTAGAACCTCCCTGGTTCAGCACTCGATTCTGACAGGGGATAGTCATCCCATTCTGTCCTTGCCCTATAGCGCAGAAGAGCCTAGCCTTGCAAGATTTTGATTTTTCTGTTGTGTACATTCAGGGCAAGGAAAATGTGTTGGCGGGCAAGTTGTCCCAAGCTTTTCTTCAGGGTAAAAGTAGATGAAATGCAAGGGATTAAAAACCCCAGATTTCATCTTCCCAAAGGGGGGAATGTGAAGAAAAGCGTATGTTCTCCCTAACAAAGCAAATGTAAATAAGTTCAGCCTCAGCCAGAGGCTGAGAATCTCCTGTAAATGTCTCCTGTAAATGTACATAGTTTCTCCCGGGGGGCCCTGTGGCCTCAGAGTCTGCAACGCATTAGTATGCAAATGTCCACCAAGCACTCTAGGTTCCATTCCACTCAGAAAGTGGGGGGAAAGGAGTTTCCTGCTCACCAGATTGGGACATAACAGCCTGTAATCAAATGGAACCAATGACAGGTGATTACATACAATCTGGGTGTGGGTCGATCCGATTCGAACATAATCAAACCGTAACCCAGAGCAGGCTGATCCGATTCTGATTCGGGTTTGAAATGTGATTACGTGCACAGCCCTAATAAAAATGTTTGTGATTCTGATTTTATTTTCATTTTTATGGTGTCATATACCCTTAGCCCACGTTTGTCCAGGGTCAAGGGGCTCACCCTCCCTGAAAATGCAAACACCACCCTAATTTCAATTCCTGGAAAAGCACTGTACCTCCATCAGCATCATGGCTCTGATCCATTTTGCCTCCCTTTCACCCATGGCTGCTTTTAACAGAAGAAAATGATGTCAGGAGCTGCATTCACACATCCATGTCCCACCTACTTTGGGCCCCGAGTCCAAGACTCTTACATAACCATCTATCTATCTATCTATCTATCTATCAGAACACCAGTAGCTTTTCTGCTCATGACAATCATATTTCCACTTAACAGATGGGGTGGGAACAAGGTATGATGCTGGTGCAGGTACAGTGCCCAGGCCATGTCACTCCTTTTGGGATAAAATTCTTTCAAACTTCTGATTTGCTGTTAGCGGTGTAAATAAGGCTGGGCGCGCCGCCCGAGCCTTATTTCCCCGGCGCCCCCTTCCCTGCCTCGTTTTTTCGAGCAGCGCACAGCGCCGCTCGAACGATTTACTTACCTTGTTCGCCGCTTTCGGAAATGGACCCTGCGCAGGCGCAGAACGCATCCTTGGGGTCCAGCGCGCCTGTGCAGGGTTCCATCGCGTCATTTCCGGTCCTGGAAGTGACGCGACGGGACAGATCGAGGAGCGCGGGCGGCTCTCCGCCAGAACGAGCAGCGTGGGCAGCTCTCTGCGGAGTGCGCAAGCCACCCCGAAGAAAAGGTAAGGCCTCGCCGGGGCATGAGCGGGGCCAAATTTGGCCTCGTTCTGCCCCGGCGAGGCTCAATAATTGAAGCCAACAGCTCTCAGCATTCCTTTATTGCTTGCATTGTTCCAGTCTCCAGGCTACTTCTCTCTTCCTGGGTTTTCTCCTACACGAAAGGAATGTGTAGATGAGGATGCTTCTAATACACTGAGTGAAATCAAACACATCCACTATTTATCAATGACTATGAAAATATTGTTGTGCTTAGTGTATATTTTGAGGACATTTTCTCAAAATGATTAAGAAAATCCTGGCTTTGTCGTTTGTTTTACAGTTAGTGACATCTGTCTAACAGCAAGTACAAAAAAGTGTTTTGTTTTTTTCCCTAATTGGCAAGTACAACATGGCATTATGAAAGCTTTGGCAAAAGCAAAAAAGTGTGAGAATACATATCTTATTCCCCAACAGATTCATTTCCTTAACAGCATCTTTTCAATTAGATCATACGAACAGCTTCAGAATTGTTTAATTAGAATGTTGACATGATCCTTGGATCAAGAGAAGTTTTAGAACGGAGAGGTCATGTTTATTATTTACAAACTTCTCTCTGTTCATCATGATTTGGGACCGAACATTATGAGACTCTTCATTTTATATTTATAAATGTGCATTCTCTAATAGGAATAACAGACAGCCTTCTTTCTCCCTCTTGTTAAGGGATATGAAAGAAAAGATGAGCCGTGTTGGTGTATTGTTTCTGTTCTTTCAGTAAGTGGCCTTCTTAATTAAAAAGACAATAAAACAACTAATAATTGCATGCAGATGATTTGTCTCCTTCCTTATTGTCCCTCGAGAAGTTTTACAGATCATTTCAGTTCAGCCCAACTTACTGGCAATTGTTCAAATGCATTATGGAAGATATTAGAATCAGGCCTTGAACACACTTAATTAAAGCAATGATTAGATTCTTCCTAGCTCCCAGAACAATGATTCTTGGTTCTGCCAAGATGTCTCACAAATAGCCATTTCCAGAGGGGTAGTCATGTTAGTCTGTTGCAGCAAAAACAAAAAGAGAGGCTTATGGTGCCTTAAGAACAAACAAATGTGTGATAGTGTAAGCTTTTGTGGATTAGAGTCCACTTCATCAGCTGCATGGAATATCATCCTGAGTTGCACATGGGTGTAGAAGGAAAAAGAAAATGTTAGCAGTGAGGTCAGAGGGAGATGAAATGTAAGAAACATTGACTGTGATAATTGCATTAAAGCTTAGGAACATTGGAAGCTGCCTTATACTGACTCAGACCTTTGGTCTACAGTATCTAGCCCAGTATTGTGTTGTCGAGACTGACTGGCAACAGGTCTCTAGGGTTTCAGGCAGGATTCTTTTCTAGCCCTACCCGGAGCTGCCAGGGATTGAACCTGGGACCTTCACATGCAAAGCAACTGCTCTACCACTGAGCTAAAGCCCCTCCCATAGATGTATGCAGAGTAGTTACAGTAACCATACACAAAGCAGTGTTGATTATGCCTCTCCAACTGCAGATCTAAGAATCTGTGCACCACTGCCAATGTACTACAATCACCAAAATGGCTATCAGTGCCTCTCATACTCGCAAGGTTTCCCCAGACTTCCTCAGTGAATGAAGAGAAAAGGAAGAAGCTCAGACAAGACTATGTGAAAAGTCTTCACGTCATGTCATATATGCACAGAAAGCAAACCACTTGACAATTGAGAGGGAAACACCACATATGGTTGTAGATAACAACCTAATGGGGAAATGAGTGGTAATTTAAGGACTTGCTTCTAATATGCTTCTGATGAGGTGCAGATGAATCTGCCAGTTCTGCTTTCTCTCACTTTTGAGGTTTATTTTTTTTTTAAAGTCTACTTTCCATCCTGTTTATGAAGAAATTTGCAAATGTTGGTAAGTTCTTCTCAAAAAACAATCTGAGCAAAACATGCACACATATGCACTGGCAAAATTCAATAGTTATGGCTATTCCCGGCATGCAGAGGACCATGTTGTACTGTACCTGCCTGCCCTGTAGCTGTTAAAGATGAGGAGCCAGTCAGGAGAAAGAGGTGGGAACCCTAATTTAGCACCACACACATGATTGAAAACACAGGGATTCAAATCCAGGCTGTTAAGAGGTAATTACGCACTCATGCTCTCTGCCTGGATGGCAGAATCTGTCAGTTTTGCTTTCTCTCACAGTTGCTTTTTTAAAAAAACCCTCAAGTTTTTCCATTCCGTTTATGGAGAAATCTGTGAATTCTGGTAAGGTCTTATCAAAAAATGAACCGAACAAGATTCTCAGCCATCCCTAGCGTGGACATACTTTTAGTTTCACTCTGTATGTATGTACAGCTGCCACAAATAAGAGAGTGGCCAACTAGCTGTTATTTTTTTTTGCCAGCTGTCCTCTGCCTGTTTAAAAGCCACTAAATTCCGCCCTAAGCAGTCAGTAGCAGTGGACATTTGCCCATAATCTACAGCAGAAACCAGCACAAAAACTATGAGAAGTGATCATTCTCCTTTGATGAAATGTATGCACATTTGAAAAAGCACTACAAGTTCTTTTGCTTTATGCCAGTCAGGACAGATCTGTCATGCATTCATGCCATTTGTCTCCTGAGAAATCTTGGGGTCAATGAAGTAATTTTTACTGGTAGATATGAGTATTTCTGAGATGAAATAAAGTTCTGAGACACTGGTGGTGGCTCCCACAGACAAAAGGTGGGGATGGGGCCTTCTTTCATACTATCGTAAAAGCACAGTTTTGGTTTGTTCAGGGACAAAATATATTTGGTACTAAATGGTTACAAATTCCTAACCATCAGCAATTACAGGAAATAGGCAGTCCAATCCTGCCTGCACGTGGATGGCTTTGGTTGCCACTTGGGATAAAGGTGAGAAAAGATTAAAGATAAAGCCCTTCTTTCTGATAGCAAAAGTACCTGACTATTAGTAGGGAGGCTACTACAGCATATGCTGTATTCAGTGCTTTTTTTCTGGAGAAAAGGGTACCGGAACTCTTGGATTACATTTCCTCGGGAGTAGATGGCGATTAAATTGTAATGCAATTAATAGAAGAAAAGGTGCTGGAACTCAGTTCCGGTGAGTTCCACCAGAAAAAAAGCCCTGGCTGTATTAACCTCATTTCCACCAGTCCCACCCACACTCTCCATGTCACTATGGAGATGAACGAGGGATTGTTTTGATCCTTTCGGGCCTCATTATTCAGAACGCTATAATATGAATGTGGCTCAGGATTGAAAATCTGAGAAGATTTTAGAGACAAGTTGTAAACCCCGCAGGAAAGAGAGTTAAGTTTTACATGGAAAGTGCTGACACAACATTAAGGAGAAGCCAATGCCAGAGTTGCTTTGTTCTCATATTGATTATTCAACTTACACTAATTGCTTCACTTGCTGTAGTCTACCAGCCAGATCTTCCCTGGAGGGGTAAATCAGCATAACTCAATCACTTTACTGAAGCTGTGCTGATTTACTCTAGTTTAGGATCTGTCCTTCAATTAAACATGGAGAAGTGACTGGAAAGGTCCCATATCCTGGACCACAAAAACTCATTATTTATTTGGCACTACAGTAAAGAGGCTACAGGTATTGTATGCCATCAGACAAATGCCATCATCAAATGCCATCATCATCATCATCATCATCATCATCATCATCATCATATGCCATCAGACATTGTATGCCATCAGACAAATCAATTATTCCTTCATGGTTTTCCACCTTATCTATCTAATATAATGTATGTCATCCTGGCAGATAACCCCAGCCTCCATCACTCCTCCTCTCTTTTCCTCCCTCTCTCTGTCTCTTTTGTATATACCTATAATTATTCCATCATTTACCCTCCACGAACCTGTTGGATATATAGATTTCTGCTGCAAGGTTCAATCTAATAAGATATATGGCTGTCAGACTTAAGTTACTATCTGCTTGGAACCTATTGATCAACATTCTTGGGCAGACATCTCGTACTTTGGCATAAACTTCATGGATCTTAGGAACAACTTGGTGAGAAAAGTTCAGTGCCAGAGTTTGAGGAGTTTTGTACAAGCTTTCTTTCCTATAGTTTTGCTTCAAGGAAGGAAAAGAGAGAGAAACCATAGAAATTTAGAGTATGAAAATGCTCATCAATAAAACCTAATAGTTATCTTAGTTGTACATGTATTTATGTACATGTATTTTTTGTTTCAACCATCATAGTCATATCAGCAAAAAATACTCTATAAACAGTATTTATGTATACTTCCATATAACTTACATGTCAGACATTCTAAAGTGTTGTTTTTATTAAGGGAACATTATTGGTTTCATAAAAAGATTCTGTTGGTTTGTTTTTCACTAATGTATCCTGAAGAATGGGTTTGTACTGCTGAAATACCAGCTTTCTTCCTTATAAAGGAAGCATCTGTTGTTGCTTCTGATGTGGAGGAGTATTTCAAAATGGCACCGTCTACCTGCAAAAGAGCAGAAGAAGAGCCATACTGAATCAGACCAAAGACCTATCTAGTCCATACAGTGGCCAACCAGCTGCCTGTGGGAAGTCCACAAGTAAGACATGAGTTAAGATGCATCTTTTTAATTTGGCCTTTTAAATTGGTTTCAGTGGTTTCAAAGTTCTTGTAATGTTTAACCCATAGCCACTCCAGATGCCAATAATAATAATAATAATAATAATAATAATAATAATAATAATAATAATTATTATTATTATTATTATTATTATTATTATTATTATTATTATTATTATTATTATTATTATGGCACTGCAGGGGGAAGAAGGAAGGCCCATGGGTCTGGAGGTGAAAATGTCCCTGGGACCTCCCAAAGTTGCCCACCCCTGCTTTAGGTGCTGGGAAGAGATTCCTTGGACAAGAGTTGGAGATCTTCAGTAGCCCTCTCCAGTCAAAAGGTAGCAGGTTTCTTAATGAGAGAGCTGGGGAGGATGCCTCCTCTGATCCTCCAGTGCAATGCCTAGAATAGGCAGCCAGGGACAAAGGTCTGGGGGGAGCTACAGAGGTTGATGCTTGATTCAGGAAGAATTTCTTGGTGGAATTCCGCATACCTGTTCTTCAAGAGGCTGCCTGAGTTACAGAAGTGCCAGGGTCAGAGAGTTTGGTGTTAGCCAACCACTGAACAGGCAGCCATTCAGACACCATCTCCCAGTTAGTCTTGGTTGTCAGTCACAACTTGCAAACAGTAGAGATTTCACTGGAATTCACTCCAGCAGCCAGCAGCTGCCACCAACATGGCCAATGATCAGGGAAGATGGGGGCTTTAGTTCAACAACATTGGGGGGTGCGATGACACGGTCCCTTACACTTTAGGACCTGCCGCATAAACCCTTCTCAGGCTAAGCACCAACACTTAAAAACCTGAGGGAAAAGATTAATACTGGTTATTAAGGATCTATTTTAAATCTATGGTACTGTGGGTACAAAGGTGTATGTGTGTGTGTGTGTAGATTTAACAGTAATGCAGGTTAATAAGGCCAAGCTGACACGTGGGACTTAGGTAGCAAACAAAATAAAAATAAGTTTATTTTAATTCTAAAAATCTTAGTTCCAGAAAATAACCTGCCTACACCAAACACTTTGTAATTAACCTAAGTCCCTATAACTCTAAATACTTTCACTCCTCATACAAGCACTGATTTCTCTCAAAACTCCTGACAGACAAGACACGAATAATCCAACTAACCTAACTCCCAACTCCCAACTCCCAACACACTTTCTCAACACTCTCAACACACTCCCATAACACACTAACTAACTCTGACATCACTCAAACACTCCTTATATACTCCTCCCCCCACCCTTTCCAAGACATCACAAACCACACCCACTCAGTTCAACATTCTAGACACACTAAACATACTAATGCAGACATACACCAGGGAACTGAATTGTGGGGTTATGCCATGGGGAGGGGGGCACAGGTTCCCCTCCTGTTGTATAGGATTGCAACCATAGTTAGTAGAGCTTAGGTCAATTTGACAAGTTATTAATTACTTAAGTCCCATTGATGTCAATGGGGACCAAGTTCAACTTTGTTACAGTGCCATCCTGTATGTGTCTACTTAGAAGTATGTCTCACTGAGTTCAATGGGATTTGAACCCTGGGCCATAGCTCAGTGGTAGCAGGGCCGGATTAAGCTAGGGGCTGTTGGAGCGGCAGCTCCAGGCCCTTAACAGAAAATAGGCCCGCAATTATAGGGACACGCGGTGATTTTTCCCCCCTTCGGAGTTAGCTCTGATCGTTATCATTCAGCATAATTAATGATTTTTTCAAGATTAGAAAGGTGTTCTAAGCACATCTGCATTACAGGCTTGAGGCAAGACCTAGCAAGAACTGTTGTTCTCAAATTAGCATTTCAGTAGCTTTGCATTTCAATCACTGTTACTACATTTCTTTGTGAGAACTTCTAGCACATGGGGGGCTTGCTAGGGTCTGTAATATTCAGATTTAGAAGGGACCTCTCTCTCCAGCCTCGAGCAAAAGATCTTTCTGATTCGCAGCTCAATTGTTCAAATGCTAGTTTAACAAAAAAACAAAAACGAAACAAAGCAACAAGAACAACACAATTATTCTTGGTCAAGCAAAGCTTCCTGGCTTTTTGTTGTGGCTGCTTTTTTTTTTTTTAATAAATAATTTGGGGAAAATTGGGAAGACCCTTACTGATGAGCTGCAGGAGTTTTTGAGTTTTTGCTCCGTCAAGCGACCCCTCTCTGCCCACCCGCCTCCAAAATCTCCACCATGACTTCTGCTTGCTATGGGACATACCTCTGGGATGGTCTTTACCTGCTGCTGGTCCTGATGGCCCTCCTCTGCACAGGTAAGGTTCAAAAGTTTGACTCTTTTGATCTGCAAGTTCTCCTTCTCCTTCTCCTTTTTTTCTGTAAAAGGGCTTTCCCTCTTTTGTGAGCCAAACTGAACGTAAGAGAGGGCTGTGTGTTTGTGGGTGTGGGTGTCTGCCTTTTGGGGGTGTTGATCCTCCTGCCGCCTGCAAAATGTCACCTGCTTGGCTAATACTGTGTGTGTGTGTGTGTGTGTGTGTGTGTGCACGTGCGCTTTCATGGGGAATTGTGTGGCATTTTAAGTTTTATTTTGAAAAACCCCAGAGAACAGAGTTCACCAAATATCCCTCTTGGATATTTTGGACTACAGTTCAAATTTGCCTCAGGCAGCATGGCCAGTGGCTGGGGAAGATGGGAGCTGGGGCCCCAAACATTTGGAAGGGCCCCGGTTGGGGAAGACTGCCCTAGAGGTTAAAAAACGTGGAGGTACTTATCATCAACGATATGTGATGAGTTTATTGAACTGATTGGTCAGCAAGTGCTGCAGCAAATCATAAACGAGATAAAAGAAGCCAAATATTATTCAATTTCTGTTGACTCCACCCCTGACATAGCACATTGTGATCAACTAACAATTATATTTCGCTATGTACTACCTAGGGGTCCAGTGGAGCGTTTTACGAAATTCATTCCAATGCACGGACACACTGGTATGGAGCTAGCAAACATTATTTTGCAGTTCATGGATGAAAATGGAATTTCCATCAAAGACTGCAGGGGTCAGTCTTATGATAACGGATCTAATATGAGTGGCAAATATAATGGTATGCAGGCCTTAATTTGGGGAAAAAACCCCACTTGCTGAATACATTCCTTGTTGTGCACATTCACTTAATCTTGTTGGACAAAATGCCGTAAACAGCTGTCCAGTTGCAGTTTCGTTCTTTAATTTTGTGCAGCAGTTGTATTGTTTTTTTTCTGCTTCAACTCATCGATGGAATCTGTTAACAGATAGTTTCAAACTATGTGGTATACCGACATTAAAAAGGTTATCTGATACACGTTGGTCTGCTCACCATGATGCTGTGAATGCCTTACAAAAAGGCTATAGTACTATCAGAGATGTCCTTTCAAATATTATGAATGATGAATCCACAAAGGGAGAGGTCTGTTTACAAGCAAAGGGCCTAAATAATGTCATGGATCAATTGGAAACTGGAATAATGGTTGAAGTATGGTCTGTCATTTTACCAAGGTTTCACAGAACCAGTCAGTGTCTCCAAGATGCAAAATTAGATCTGCATACAGCAACAGACATGCTGAACTCTCTAAAGGATTTTGTGCAGTCTCTCCGTTCTAGATTCTCTGAATTTGAACAGCAGGGTAAAAATATTTCCGGCTGCGAGGAGTACCAGCTACAACGTGGAAGGAAAGTGAAAAGAAATAGGAGGTGGGACTATGGTGATGCAGAAGATGCTAATGCTGATATGACACCCTCTGAGAGGTTTAAAGTGCATACCTTTTATCCTATAATTGACCAATTGACAGAATCACTGAGGCACAGGCAAACAGCATACAATATAATTCAAGAAGGGTGCAGGGGTGAGGGACCTATTAGAATGGTCCGCCCCAGGCGTCTTATGGATCCGGATGGATTCCTGAACGCGCTTGGGGAATTGGAGCACACAAACGGTAGCTCGGTCGAGACCCTGGTGAATGACTGGAATGCTGCAATCACCAGGGCATTAGACCGAGTTGCCCCGAAGCGCCCTCTTCGCCTAAACAGAGCTCGTGCGGCGCCATGGTTCACTCCGTCGCTGCGAGCTCTGAAACAAGAGGTGAGAAGGCTAGAGCGCCGATGGCGAAATTCCCGCTCCGAAGACGATCGAACACGGGTTAGAGCTGCATCTTCAGCTTACCGGGTGGCGGTGAAGGCAGCAAAAAAGAATTTCTATGCTGCCTCCATTGCGTCTGCAGAGTGCTGCCCCAGGAGGCTGTTCCAAGTGGTCCGGAGTCTGGTCGGTCCAGTCGCTCCGGACCCACTGGAACAGTCAAAAGCCTCCTGTGAGGCTTTAGCGAAGCACTTCGCAGATAAAATCGATTGGATTAGGAGTGGGATATCGTACGTCGTGGACACAGGGAGTGAGCGAGAGGAGGCCAATGGCAGACCGGTTTTGTGGGATCGGTTTCGGCTTCTTCCTTCTGATGAAGTGGACAAGGTGCTTTCATCTGTGAGGCCGACCACCTGCTTGTTTGACCCTTGCCCATCCTGGCTCATCATGAGCTGCAGGGAGAGACTGGGTGAGGGGATCAAGGCCGTGGTGAATGCCTCCCTCGAGGAGGGAGTGATGCCACCAGCCCTCAAGGAGGCAGTAATAAGACCGCTTCTGAAGAAGCCCTCCTTGGATCCCCAGGATTTAAACAACTTTCGCCCAGTCTCCAATTTACCATTTCTGGGCAAGGTGATCGAGCGGGTGGTGGGTGCTCAGTTGAAGGCACACTTGGATGAAGCCGATTATTTGGATCCGTGCCAGTCGGGCTTCAGGTCTGGACATGGGACGGAGACGGCCTTGGTCGCCTTGGTGGATGATATGAGGAGGGCTTTGGATAGGGGCGAATGCTCCTTTCTAGTCCTCCTCGATCTCTCAGCGGCTTTTGATACCGTTGACCACGGTATCCTCCTGGACCGTCTGGAGGAGTTGGGCTTGGGAGGCACTGTATTGCAGTGGTTCCGGTCCTTCCTCTCTGGAAGGTATCAGAGGGTAATTCTCGGGGAGGAGGCTTCGGACCCTCGGCTGCTCATTTGTGGAGTGCCGCAGGGTTCCATCCTCTCCCCGATGTTATTCAACATCTACCTCAAGCCGCTGGGAGCTATCATCAGGAGGTTTGGGGTGCAGTGTCATCAGTATGCGGATGACATGCAGCTCTACCTCTGTTTCAAGTCCTCACCGAGGTTGGCCGTTGAGACCCTGTCCAAGTGCCTGGAGTCAGTGGCTGGCTGGATGGGAAGGAACATGCTGAAGCTGAACCCGGACAAGACCGAGGTACTTCTGGTGGGGGACAAGGGAAGGTTAGGGGATGTTGACCTGGTGCTGAATGGGGTACATCTACCCCTGAAGGACCAGGTCCGCAGCTTGGGGGTCATTCTAGACTCCCAGCTGTCCATGGAGGCTCAGGTGGCAGCTGTGAGCCGGGCGGCGCTGTATCAACTCCATCTGATACGGCAGCTGCGCCCCTACCTTCCTAATCATCTGCTCCCATCAGTGGTTCATGCCTTGGTCTCCTCTCGCCTAGACTACTGTAATGCGCTCTACGTGGGGTTACCCTTGAAGACGGTCCGGAAGCTTCAGCTGGTACAGAACGCAGCGGCTCGCCTGATTAAGGGCAGCCGCCGGCGTGATCACATCACGCCAGTGCTTAATGAGTTGCACTGGCTACCAGTTGCTTGCCGAGCCGAATTCAAGGTGCTGGTTTTGACCTTTAAAACCCTACACGGCTCCGGCCCAGTTTATCTCAAGGAGCGCCTCCAGCAACATCAAGTAGGCCGCTCAACAAGGTCTGCCACGGACGGCCTTCTCCTTATCCCATCAGCCAGAGCAACCAGGCTGGTGGGGACTAGGAAGAGGGCCTTCTCTGTGGCGGCCCCCACATTATGGAACTCCCTCCCTAGTGACCTTCGCCATGCCCCCTCCGTGATGAGCTTCCGCCGTGCATTAAAAACATGGCTGTTCAGGCGGGAATATGGGGTGGGTTAGGTTTTTAATGAGAATTTTTTTATATTGTTTTAATTATTATGTTTTATTGTGTTTTATTGTATTTTAATTGTACATCGCCCAGGGTGGCCGGGTGGCCGGCCAGATGGGCGATTGATAAATATAATAATAAATAATAAATAAATAAATAAAGATTTGGATTTCTATCAGAAATATGCACTCTAGCAGCTGATAGTCTACGTTCCAGAGCCACTACACTAGTGTCAAAATATCCTGAAGATCTTGAACCCCTGTTTGCAGACGAAATTGTCTGCAAACAATTTCATCTATTTTCAAAATGTACCAATCTTCCACTGCAAATCAAGACATTCATGGGAGTCAAGAAACACAAATGTTTCTTTGTGTACAAGTTGTGTACAAGTTTATGATTGCACAATCTCTAGTCGGTGCATTTCCAAATACATTTGTGACCCTCCGCATGTATTTGTGTTTAATGGTCAGCAACTGCAGTGGTGAGCGTTCATTTTCAGCATTAAAACGTGTGAAAAATGAACTAAGGTCTTCCATGGGTCAGGAGCGTTTAAATGCGCTCTCTCTGTTGTGCATTGAAAATGGTTTGCTGAACGAGCTTAATCTTGATTCTACAATTGAGGAATTTGCAAGTAAAAAAGCAAGAAAAGTTAATGTGTAATTTTATTTTAATCTACCATCTTGATTCATTTAGTTTAAATGCAGGTTAGAGTTCAGTGAATAACCTGTTTGTGTGTTTAAAACTAGTGGTTGCTATTTATTTCAAGAGTTACTCTCTGCACCATAATCATAACGCAGGCTGTATTGATTATGATGCTTTAATAATAATAATAATAATAATAATAATAATAATAATAATACTTTAAGGAACAAATTTTTATGAGCCAAACATCATACACTTATATTTAAATTGTTTATATGGTTTATGTTTATTTAAAAATGGTTGTTGTGAATGTTCTATTTATAACGGTTTTATTGAGTTAACAAGCTTATTGTTTACAAAAAAAGAAATATTTTCAATATGTTTCTGTTTTGGCACTTTAATGGTAATTAAAATATTTAATTTGTTTTAATATAAAATTGCGTCTTCATTTTATTTATTTCCATAAAAAGGCCCACCAAAATCCTCAGCACCAGGCCCATAATGCTCTTAATCCGGCCCTGAGTGGTAGAGCACATGCTTTGCATGCAGAAGGTCCCAGATTTGATCCCTGGCATCTCCAGGTAGGGTTAGGAAAGAATCCTGCCTGAAACCCTGGGGAACCGCTACTAGTCAGGGTTGACAATACTGGGCTAGATGGACCCATGGTCTGACTCAGTCTAAGGGCCAGTTCGCACGACCAAGGCTGCGAGTGGGGGAGGCACCAGGGGGCCATCTGCGGGGTCCGGCAGGGAGCCACAGATGACCTGCGCCCCATGCGCATGGGTAGACCCCGCAGTCCCCGCACCGCAGTGTGGGCCTCCCGGTGCTAGGGGGCAGCGGCTCGGGATGCCCAGAGGGGCCGTTTGCCCCTACAGGCTGGAGCGGTCATAGCTCCGGCCGCTCTGGGCTGCCACCTTTGTGCGGCCCCCGCGGGATGGCCGCCCGCTGTTCTCACGGCAGGGTGGCGACACACAGTAGGGGCTTACCCCTCTACCACCCATGGTCACTTTGTGTTCATCCCGTGTGCAGCTGGCCCGCGGGGGCGCCCCCGGTCGGCGTTCGCACAACACAGGAACTGCGGGGGACCTCTGCTCCCCCGCGGTTCCCGTGTCGTGTGAACACACCCTGAGGCAGCTTCCTACATTCCCTATGACTTACTCCCAGGTAGGCATTGGATTGTTATAGCCTTTATTTTGATCCAACCCGATCTCTATTAAGTGTGTGTTTTCTGTTTAGAATTGTTTTTATTGTGCTGTATTTTAAAGTGCTTTACCTGGTCTACGCTCAGGGATATAGATTAAAAACTTCAAACACTATTCTAAAAATATTTGTCATTGCTGTATCTTCTTATGCAGGAGGGATTGGCATGGAACTCTGTTTTCCCTCCCCCATACTCTTGCTGCCTCTAGCCGCATAATCTCTGGCCTGGCAGCCATTACTGACAACAGGAGGTCCATGCTCATTTTCCATATAGAGATCTAGCCAGCCTTCTCTCCAAGATACCAGCCTGCAAGTTATTTTTTTTAAAATGCACACACACACACACACAGAGAGAGAATGTAATATTTATTACAACTGAGATGCATCTTCTAATCCTTGATCACTCCGTTTATCATCCACGACTAGGTATTGAATCAAACTTGTTAGCATTTTGGCACACTGGTTAAAGACAAAACTCATGCAGCATTGAGTTCTTAATGGGAAGAAGGACACACTAAATATATTTTGGTTTCCCAGCAACCTCTTTATAATAAGAGGTGAGATCACAGAACTATTTTGATCTTCTTCTAAATGGAATGATACAGGAAACAGAAGAGTCAAGGTATTTGTGCAGGTAGACCCAGGATGCATAAATACAATTAGCTTATAAATGAAATCCATGGCACAATTAGGTGAAATAGATTTATCGGTTTCAGTAGGCATTCATTAAAACACACTCCAGCACTGAATGCTGTGGATAAGTATATAAATTTATCAAGAGCATTAACTGTGGCAGAATAGCCAGGATGGAGAAACTCACAGAACACTCTCTAGTTAAGACTAATATGATTTGTCAGACTCTATCATCAACTACTTGAAGCAAGTATGTCCCCTATTGATTATAGCTGTTTGAGGAATTAGTATTTTATTTGAATGAGAAATTCAAACTGCTTTCATTTCATGCAGCCTAAATAAGTTTATTTTAAAAATGAATAATGAGGACTCACTCTTCCATATCAGCTTGATCTTTTATTCCAATTAATCAGTATTTTTCAACTCAATGTTTTAGAAGCTATGCAGGTATGATTTATTCATCAATTTTAAAAAAAATCAGGAATAAATTCTTAATTTTGGATTAATTCAGGCTGTAAAAAGAAGAGGATCATTAGAGAACTCACAAATACTGTTTTATTTTAAAACTAGGGCTGCATTGCAAGCTTGAATAACTTGGTTAGTACAAATAATCCATTGATTATAGTGAGACTTTACTTTCAAGTGATTATGTTTAGCACTGCAGACTAGCTGTGTTAACCCAGTGGTAAGTCCTATTCAGTTCAATGGACTTCACTTCCAAGTAAGTGTGCATAGGACTACGGCCAAGCTGGGTAATACTATCGCCAACTTAAGATGGCTGCCAATATGCAGGGGCGTATACCTGCATAACAATTTAGGATCCCTACACTCCTCCCACATCAATGTCAAAAGTGCAATTATAGCAGTGAATAAAGGAGGCAATGCAGTACCAACGCATACCCAGCATCCCAGCAACTTCATTGCCATCCAACAATCATATTGACAATGCTACTCCATTAACTGCACATGAAACACATTAAGCAATGGGGATGCCATGATGATGTCCTAGGTCATATCCCCTCTCACATACAATGCACAATTGCCTCCATGAAGCAAAACCTGCTGTTAATCTTAGATTAAAAAAAGAGCACTCTAGAGCAAGGGTGGGAAACATTTGGGTAGGGGGGCCAAGTGAACCCCCCAACCCAGCCCTCTGCAGCCCAGATGGTATCAGTGGGTGTGAGCACACCTGCTGACATCATCCTGTCCCTGGCCAAAGCACTGGCTAGATCTCTGCTTTGCCTGCACTGTGCCCTCCCAGCGGGTTAGGTGTGGCACAGGCAAAGTCGCCACTTCAAAATCATCCTTGTTGCATCCTCCCCAATGGCTATGGAAGGTGAAGCTGTCTCAACAGAGGGAGCCAGAGCCTCTGTAGGCTGGATATGGAACCTCCTCAGGCTGGATTCGGCCCATAGGCTGGAGGTCCCCATTCCCTGCTATAGAGGAACATCCTCATCATCAAACAATTGCAGGCATTGACCCTAATGAAGAAGCAATCATTGTCATTGACCAAATTCTTCTCTAGTTCAGATTAAAATTCATGGGTTAGTCTATCAACCCCCAATCCCTTCCTCCAACCTAGGCTATTCATTCCCCCTTCCCTTGTACAAACACACCCTGTTTGTACAAGACAGATCTGATTTCTCCCTCCTTCCCCTCTCTGGCTCACTCGTTACATGCACCAGGAGGAAAATTCTCAGTGGCCCTTGTGAAATAAGGGAATAGTTTGGGGATCAGGAGGGGAGCTGGGTGTATGAGTTTAAAATGTCAGACTAGCTCAAAAAATAAGCAGAACTATATCTGATTTTGTGTGTGGGGGGGAGAGTAACTTAGCTATTTTCTGAATCCGTCTAAAATGAGCAGGCAGGAGCTTCCCCATATCTACTATTTGGTCCCGTGCCCCAGTAGAAAAGAGGTATAGTATGCCCCTAATAAACCAACATATATGACTGATGGGCTGCATTCAGTCTGGTGGATCACATCTTGTACAGACCTGATGTGCTCTTGTACACTATCAACTCTTATGGTGTTAGGAGAGCGCACCTGGGCATGTGCCCCAGATCTTCTGAGCTGCCCCAATTGCCATCATTTGCCTTAATACAAGCCTGCTTCTTCCCTCTGAGCTCAGTAACCTTGCAGTTACTAGGAGACTTTAGGACTCACTCACTTAACAGCAGTGGCGGCTCCAATCAGAGGGTGCTCTGGGCATTGCTGCTCCATCACTCTCCCCCACCCCCACCCACTGTACCTTTTAAAATATAAATTTCTCTTCACCGCCAGCTTCTCCACAGTGTTCGGCTACTGTGTTGGACTTCCTGGCAGCACAGCAGCTTCAAAAACTCTACTGCACATATGTGAACTCATGCACATGCGCAGAGCATTCCTGCTACTCCAGGGCCTTCCCCTGGAGCAGAAAGGGTCTGGAGTCTGCCTGGCGCCCAGCACCAGGCAGTGCTAGCCCCCCTCTTCAGAAGGGAAGTACAACAAAAAATTGGTTCAGCTCAGGCTGTTAGCCTGAGCTGGCCAATCAGGGATGAGCCCTTCCCTCTGCATGGGAGGGGGTCATCTGGGCAAGGTTGAGGTGCCCAGCAGGCAGCGCAGGCACAGCCTGCCTTTCTTTACAGAGATGGTCAAAGGAGGAGGAGAGGGAGCAGCAGCAGCTCCAGCAGTAAGTTGTTCTTTAATCTTTGAAGGGGTGTGTGTGTGTGTGTGTATGTATGTTATGGTCTGGTCTGGGGGTTGTGTGTATGGTCTGGGTTGCAGGCACTCCATCCTCCCCATCTGGATTTGGGCCTGAAAGACCAAGGGAAAGTGTGGGTGCACAGAGGGTAAGTTGCAAGCAAGCTCAGTTTGGGACATTGCACAGTTTTGTCCTGAAAGTAAGCAAGAGATTAATTAGCTTGCCTTATATAAAATTTAAATTTTATGGGCCTGTGTCCCAACCTAGCCAGATCTTTTAGGTACCTAGCACCACCCCTGATATGACCTATCAATGTACTCAATGCACAAAGTGTTTAACAGTGTGATTCAATGTGGCTGCCCATAATGTGGCTCCGAACTCGGAAGATTATGGGTCTCCTATTGAGGATGGAAGGAGCGCAGAGGCAAAGGTCCTGCCCTGCAAAAGACTTAGATGGGTGGTTTTGGCTGTCCAAGTCTTTTGCGCCAGCTCCCGAGGAGAGCAAGCTGAGGCACCACCAGGATACATCATATCCTGGTGAAGTCTGACTCCTCCCCTCCCTGCCCCCTGGAAAGTCCACCCAACACCAGCTCCAAGGTCGGTCTTGTGACCTTGGAGCTGCAGCCAGTGTGGTTCTTTCCATAGTGGCTGAGAGGGCAGAGGGAGGGCACTCTAAATTTGGAGTCCCAGTTCCAACCTCAGAATGAGTTTCCAAGGTCAGCTGGAATCCCGAATTATCCTATGGCCGTCTAGACAGCATCAAGCAGCCATAGAATTGCACCCTAAAACATTTGATGTCCAGAATTGATAATATACCCAGGTAGTGAATAGGGCTTATTCAAATGAATACAGAAAAATATAACCAAATCCTTGAAACATTAAATTGTAAGTCCCATTTCTTTAATTTAGATTTGCTTCAAATTAAAGGTGTTTGGGATCACTATTTTTATTTTTCAATTTCCACTATTTTATTTTTTAAAATATTATATTAAAAGTGTGTGTGTGTGTGTGTGTGTGTGAGAGAGAGAGAGAGAGAGAGAGACCTCGAAGTAGCTCATTTTGTGTCAAATTGCATGTTTCTTTTTTTTTGCAGTTCCATATGTTTTCAAACAGGGACATGGTATTACAGAAATCCAGGTTATGCTATGCTTCTCTTGCTCCCTATTCCAAGAAAATTATCAAAAATCCAACTGTCCTTTATCTTTCTAGCACAGGCTTCATTAATTAATCCTTTTTATCTCTGACACTAACAGGAAAATCTGAGCCTAGAATTCTAGTATCCACTTGAAATGAATTCTGATTATGCCCCTGCCTTGCATATTTTAATAAGTCCTTTGTTGACAACATAGTTGTTAAATGAAGGTACGTTTGACAAATTCTCTACATTTGCTGAAATGAAACTGGAGAGGTGAGCATGTTCAAATTTTTTTGCAATGTAAAACAGAATAACATTTTAAGAGGCAAAAATAAAACAAGAGACCTACTTTTTAAGCTTCTTTTGCAAAATATGCAGAATAACAGAAATAGATACAGTTGTGGTGATACATAGAAATGTTAATCAGGGGTAATTTGTCCTATCTCCTTTTATATTTATGAGAAGGAAATTATTTAAACTCAGTTTTCCTCCAAATAGTGCTAGATTCCCAATTGAACACTGAATATATACTCCTGATGAAGTACTGATTTCACAGAGGATCAGGAACCACAGCGAGAGCAGGATTTAGAATAACAAAATCATAGAGCTGGATCTGGATGTAGCCATACTTAAAGTAGACCCAATGAAATCAATGGGACTAAAGTTAGTCACTATTCTAATTGATTCAAAGGGCTTATTCTAAATATGACTGTCAGGAAAAAAAATCCACAGAGTTGGAAGGGACCTGTAATGTCACCTGGCTAGCCCAAACACCTACCAATACAGGGAACCCCCTGCTACAACATCCCTGACAGTTGGTCTTCAAGCATCTGCTTAAAAACCTCTAATGAAGGAGACTTCACCATTTTCTGAAGCAGACTGTTCCACTGGCAAACAGACCACACCATCAGGACATTCATTCTAGTTTACTAAGGAGGTTAGTAATATTGCATAATTTATTATCCTTTTCTTGCTGAATACAGTAATACCTTGGATTGCAAATAACTTGGTCTGAGAGCGTTTTTCAAGACAAGCAAATTTTTAAAAATAAATTTTGACTTGATAAACAAGCGACATTTTGCAAGACAAGCGTAGGGATGTAACCGCTCGCCTCGAGTGGGCGTAGTGGGCCGAAATCGGCCCCGCTCACACCCGCCAGAGACTCGCTTTGATATAAGAGTGTTTTGGATTACAAGCATGGTTCCGGAACGAATTATGCTTGCAATCCAAGGTATTACTGTACTTATATTACAGGCCAGACCAGAAAACCAAGAGGCAGAATTGTCTGGTCAGTTTTGTTCTGCTTGAGATGCAACCATGAGATGCCTTTGGGTTTTCACTTGTCTCAAAAATATATCTTTTTAAAAAGGCTGCGTGGGTTGGTAGGTCAAGATGGGCTCGTCTGATATTATCAGGTCAGACTAAGTGGTGTCTAGGCATTTATCTTGAAGAGATAAATTGTAATACCAGCTGGCTCCCCCCCCCCCAAGACTTTCACTGGAAACGCACACAAGAACACTTTGGGATTCACAGTTGAACTCCATATTATGCCAACCAGGGTGGAATTGTCATCTAAGGTGATGGAATTCTGGACTGCAAGTGTGGTGGTGGTGGTGGGGTATCATTATTTTTTAGTGCTCCCTCTTCCGCGGGCCCCATCACCTTTTCTCTGACCACTGAGCATTGGTGGCTTCCTGGCTTTTGTGCAGTTTTCCCCCATTCCAAAGGTTGAAATGCCTCTCCTGTGGCTTAGTTACTGGCAGTAAGAGTGTTAAGCTAAAATATGCTGGTATATTTGGGGGGAGGGGTTGCCTTCATCCCTGCCCACCACTGGAATGCAGCCCCTGAGAGCTTCTCCAAAACAGATTTTGGCCCTTGGGCTGAAAGAGGTTCAACAACCCTAACTGAGGACTTTAAAGATCAAAAACAGCCCCTTGAGATAAAGCTGCTGAGCCTGGAAACAAACCGGTGTAGCTGATAAAGGATTGGTATATGAAGATCAGATCTACAGGCTCAAGTCACAACCCTGGCAGCTGCATTCTGTACTGGTTGACTGTCTCCTAGGGCAGCACCACATAAAGCACATTACAGTCTTATCTAGAAGTAAATAGAGCATGAATGACTGAGGAAAGGTCCACTTTCTCTAGAAAATGGAGCAGCAGGCATACAAGACAAAGCATATAAAAGGCAGTCCTGGCCACTGCTGCCTGCTAGGGATGCAGGAGCAGGGACAGATCCAGGAGTTCCCACAGGCTGCAGACCTACTCTTAGATCACCAGAAGATTCCCCAAATAACAATAATCAGCAACTGTTATGCAAGTGTACTTACTTGTCATCACTGCACCAACAATATATGTTCACATTTAAGTATTCTGTCGATAAGATGTTTGCAAGCATCACTTAGGAAATTATCTGTTCCTGCAGTGGTAAAATTGGCTGAAATCACAAGTCAGGTGCAGCTTATTATATGCTTTATGCCCACGGCATATGTCACATACAATGGGAAGAAGACATACCTTTTTCCTATTGGGAGAAGCTTTAGCAAACTATAAAAATTAATTCCCAAAATGTGCACTCTCTTTGGTAAATGCATGGGAAATTCTGGAAAGTTCCCTTCTGGTTCAACCAACCATAGTTCCTCATCACATACAAATTTGGGGAACTGTGGCTTGTTTAAACTATGCCTAGTGGGAACATAGTTTGCTCTCAAACCATAGTTTAAGGAGCCAGTATGGCATAGTGGTGAGAGTGTTGGACTGGGACTCAGGAGATCCAGGTTCTAGTCCCCACTCGGCCATGAAACTCACTGGGTGACTTTGGGCCAGTCACACTGATTCTCAGCCTAACCTACCTCACAGGGTTGTTGTGAGGATAAGATGGAGAGGAGGAGGAGGAGGATTATGTATGCCGCCTTGGGTTCCTTGCAGGAAAAAAGGTGGGGTATAAATATAATAAATAAATAAATAAAATTTAAAGATAGCTACAGATGCTTACACTCTCTTCCGCTGGCATGTGAAAGAGGAAGACTGCAAAAAGGGAAGTGTGTGAATCCAAGGTTCACTGCAGTTCATTCATGTAGTGGGAAACCATGGTCAACAAGCCAAATAAGCAAGCAATGGACATTTCATAGGTGGGTGTGATGGTGGTAATATTACAATTATTAGAACTGAGTCAAAGTTTTCAGGTCAGCTTCCCCCCCCCCCCATGCAACACGCACACATCAGAGGGGGCAGTGTGTGGGGGGGAATGAAGGAGAAAAATACATATGGGGAGGGAGAAAATATTTTTTAAAATGACTCACTGGACTTTTTGTGATGTGGTGGTTTTTCTGGGGAGATGTGATGGCCAAAATGGTCAATTTTGGATACTCTCCATTTCTCATTTTTCCAGTCTTAAGTTCAGTTCAACTTGAACAGTGTGAGTTTCTCCAGTCTCGAGTTCAGTTTGTCCTGAACTTTGAGAACTTTTAAAATATATATTTGCATGAAAACTCACAAGCATTATTGTGCACATTTCTCCTAATACATGCATTTTTGTATACGGTTTAATGTACTGTATACATTTTTGCAAGCAATTTTCCTAATATAATGCATTTTTGACTGTTATTTTCCTTAATGTATGGAGAACTCAATTTTTGTACACATTTTCTGATTGGAGAACTCCATTGCAATATTTGGAGAAGTGCAAATTTTGAAGAATAGCTGAGTCTTGGTTTGCATAGTAGTTTAAAACTGCAAAATCAATACGTTTGCATTAAAATGCAAACATTTTGAAGGATTTCTCCTTTCATGAAAACTGAGGCAAAAAAGCTGCCCCACTTTTGCGGCCTGAGACGGGAGCTGTGAAAGTTTGGTGCAATTTCAGCTCAGTGTTAGATAGCTTTTTCAAAGAGGAAAATTGAGGATAAGAAAAGATTTATTCAAAAAACCCGTTCATATAACAATTTCTAAACAAGTCCACCCACCCTGTTGGTCTCCTGGTCTTCAGCTGCTGTTGCTTCATTTAGGGTTAGGTTATTATTACCATGAATTCTGCCAGGCATCAATAATGAATAATACATCCAGACTTGCATGGATATTTGTCCATTCCTACTCACTTTTAACAAAAACTGACAAGAATGTCATATTTCATCAGGCCATGTCAGACTGTACCAGGAGACAAGAGCAAATATCAGATAATTAACTTCAAAGCAACAGGTTGTTGGGGAAGTGGTGGGAAACAATGAGGCAATGCTTGAATGTGCAGGGGAATAAAGGCTACCTCAACTAACCGGAGTATTTGGCTCTAATAACACTTCCATACACTATTCCACTGCCTGCCCCCACACCTAATAATGGGATTCCCATGCAACTGTATTGTAAAAATGCTGCAGAAAATGAATACCACATGCATACCAGAAAATTAAATTCTCTTGTTGCTGTGCAGGATGAGTGGCAAATGAAAGAGCTACTTCTTTATTATTATCATTATTATTAATAATAAACATAATAATAGATTTGTAATCCTGCCTTCTAGGGTGCTCACCCTCCAAAGGCAGCTACAAGTATTCAGTAAAGCAAAAATGGAATAAGGTTAGACACTATTAAAACAGCAAAATAGCAAACAACAACATTACATTGTTTGCTTTCTCTGCTGTGTAATTGTACTGCTGTGTTTTACTGTTTCTGTCATGTTTTTAATGTATTTATTATTTTATATTGGCTTTTATTTTGTACTTTATGTATTGCATATACATAAGGAAGAAAGAGATCTTATGATATCAAGTGGAATATAAGTAGTTTAAATAAAATAAAAAATAGCATTAAAATAACAGCAGCAAATAAAACCATGTTTAAAACACAGTGCACCATAAAATCACCCCAAAACAAACCGGAATACAAAAAGCCGAAATTTCTGCTTGGGACAGAAGGAATATAAGAAGCTGCCTGATACTGAGTGAGTCCATTGGTCCATCTAGCTCAGTATTGTCAACACTGACCGGCAAAGGCCCTCCAAGGTTTCAAACAGGAGTCTTTCTCAGCCCTGCCTGGAGATGCCAGGCATCAAACCTGAGACTATTTCCATGCAAAGCATGTGCTCTACTGGTGAGCTACAGCCCTCCCCTGAACTGCTGTCTCTTTCAGCCTTAAATTGAAAATGAATTCTAAGACAAATGAAAGACCTGTTTGCAAAGCTGCTGTAAATCTCGATCCTAAGTAAATTACTTGGACGCTCATGCCCATAGAAAGACATGAAGGTGACAGCTACCCCTTTTGTTTGTCCCCAGCAGCTGGTATTCAGAGACGTTTACTGACACACTGTTCCTAAGGTTCCTATCATATCAGTCCCAGGGGTTACTGGTATGCACCCAGATGTGAGCAGAGCCCCAACACAGCTCTGCTTGCCTACCCAAGTCATTCTCACCTGCCCGACCCTAGCTGGCATGCATCCAGCCTGTACCATCTACCCTGACTTACCGGTAAGTCATTTTTGTTTGTCGTAAGAAATCCATCATCTTGGATTGGGCCCAGAATATAATAGGGAGCTAGAGCAGAGGTAGGAGCTAGAGCATAGGTAGGAGTCCAGGTGTAATATGTTCCAAGCAACTCACCTGAATAAGGAGGTGGGTTTTTCTTTCTATATTCTGCATCATATGAAGCTTCTTATCATGATAGTCAACAACAACAGAGCCATGCAGAACATATTGTAGTAATTTAGATATGATTATGACGGCACATACATGATGGCTGTTTAGGCCTTGATTAGATACAGAGAGAACATTCTATATAGATCTATTTAGTGTAAGTATTTTTATGCCACCCTTAAATCATATTCTGAGGATGGTTTATTTTATTTATTTATTTATTTATTTATAATATTTATACCCCGCCTTTTTTCCTCCAAGGAACCCAAGGCGGATTACATAATCCTCCTTCTCCTCTCCATTTTATCCCCACAACAACCCTGTGAGGTAGGTTAGGCTGAGAGTCAGTGACTGGCCCAAAGTCACCCAGTGAGCTTCATCTCCGAGTGGGGACTAGAACCCAGATCTCCCGAGTCCCAGTCCAACACTCTAACCACTACGCCACACTGGATAAAGAATAAATAATTAAAATGTAAATACAATTTAGCATGTGCTCAGTCTGGTGAATACATTTCTTCATGTTGATTAGTCATAGGAATAGTCCTGACATGTATGCAAAGGACTATGTAATATTGATTATTATCACAGAAGATCTATTATAACATAATTGACCTTCTTTTCTGCTTAACTGTTCTTGAAGTATACCTTGACAGAACAACCTGATATTCTAATCTAATACAGGCAATCTTTCACTTCAGCCTTACCCAGAATGTGCAAGTCAAATATGATTCCCCTTTACTGAGGGAATCAGGGTAGAAGCTGCTTGAATCCAGTTCCGGGGGGGTGGGGTGGATGGCTGTAAGATACAGTGACCATTTCCACCCCCCCCCCTTGAATGTGAATTTCTGTTCCTTAATTTCAGGGTCTTGTGGTAGCTCTTTTCTCCATTACCCTTCAGCTATTCATTACTTGATGTGCCAATGCCTGTCACAATTCTTCCAATGGGACAACCGTGTCTTAATATTTTAGCAACAGCTCAGCGGTGTAATTATCTTTAAATAATTCAGCATGTATTTCATCCATGTGGAAGCTATCCAATCAGTCAAAGGAAGAAAACACATTTTCTGTCAAACTTTAAGCCTGGCACAATATGTTTTTGTCATCTTTCCTCACTCCTCAGGACTTACTCGTTAATATATATATATTTCAAATCTCCAGTACAATCGTGTTTTTTTGGGTTTTTTTTTTTTTTAAATACATTATTTTGACTATAAAACCAAGCTTCGTTGAAGGAATTCAACTCTATTGAAGGTACAAGATTTTTGCCTATACTTCACCAAGTGTGATTTTGGCTCTTGGCCTTGATAGTAGTTTTCAGTGTTTTGGATACTGAATCTAGAGCAAGGCAATTTCAGTTAGTTACTGATGATAAAGCACAATAGTTGCCTTGGCTGTATCTTTTTCATTTCTTACTTTAATCAGGTCATCATACAAAAGAATATTTTTATTTTTTACGTTCATAATGACTTCCTTGTTCCTTGAAAATTTCCACAAGGCATATAACCCCTACCAGAAAGTTAAAATGCAATGGATCAGAGAGTGCTCTGTATACAAGAGTATATTAGATTTTCTAGGGAAAAAATTGTTTAATTTCAGGCCAGGTACCAAATTTGGTTGGATTAACAATTCTCGGGGCTCAGTATTGGGGAGTGTGGACTGGGGGCATTGGAGATCTGGGTTCTAGTCCCCACTCGGCCATGAAGCTCACTGGGTGACTTTGGACCAGTCACTGACTCTCACCTAACCTACCTCACATATAATAAATAATAGTTTGTAGCTAGAATCTGATCAGGAGCGGTTCAGAAGGGTTTGGGCCATTCAGCCTGTGGAATGTCAGAATCAGTGCAAGCTTATCTCTGTCAGCATTCTCAGGGGAAAGCAGGAGACAACTTACTTCCATCCAACTGAGAGTTTCGGCCTTGGCAGGGGAAGGAAGCTGGCAGCCTCTACTGTGAAAACCTAACAGAAGAGGGCATAGTTTTCAGAGGTGTCACATAGGTTGCAGTGTTAGGGCGGAAGGAAGATTCCTGTTTGGGCAGGAGATCTCAGTGATGGGCTACACTCCCTTGTCAGTTAGTGGTTTAGGTCGAGAGCTTTCACAGCCACACTTTCCTTTTAAGCTGGTGCCCAGGCTGGGAGCCTTTGCAAAGAACATTCTCAATCTCATTTTCACTGCCTGAAATCCACTCTGTTTGGACTTACTACCATCTGAGCCTCTTGAGGCACTCTTCATTTCAAATGAAC